>CM070731.1:31146702-31443496 GCA_036346275.1 Otatea glauca | reverse complement strand
GCCCCGTAGATGTAGTTCAACTCTTGCTCGGGTTCCCTGGAAATCTTCTTCGTCAGGAGGTCCTTCTTCTTTGCTAGAGCGGCCGCCCTTGGTGGAGCGGGTTGCTGGTGTGATTTCGCAGACGCAAAGCGCTTCAGTGAAGCGATCCTTGGCGGCGTGTTTTCCTTTAAGGTGGAAAGGACAGATCGCTTCCATGACGGCACTGTAGTCGGGTGCCTCCCTCCGAACAGCTCGGGGCCGGTTGTGCTTGGCTACCACAACTAGCTCTTCGCCCTTCCGCTTCCTATCCTTGTTTTTTGAGGACTCGGGCTTGTCGCCTTTGTTCTTCTGCGTGCGGCGCATCTTCTTGACGCTCGCCAAGGCATCCGAGGCATGGGCGTGGCCGGCTAACGCGAACATTTCCTTCACGGAGGTCGGGGGCTTCCTGGACATCTTTTTGATTAAATCAGGATCACTTACCCCTTTCTAGAAAGCCGCCACCACCACCGCCTCGGATACGTCCCTGACTGTATTCTTCTTCTGCATGAAACGCTGGATGAAATCTCTCAGCGTCTCGTCCTTTTTCTGGTGCAGCTGGTACAGGTCCCATGGAGTGCCAGGCCTTTCGTAGGTGCCTTGGAAGTTGGAAATAAACTGATCACAGAGATCACTCCAGAGTCTCTCGAGTTTGCGGTGGAGGCCCGTGAGCCATGGTTGAGTCGAGGTGAGGTTGACGGCAAATAATTCACCATGAAATTCTAGTTTCTCCAATGGCTTTAATCGCCAGCGTAAACACAGTAGCTGCTTCGGGTCCCGCTCTCCGTCGAATTTTCACGATGCCCTTGGGATTGAATCTTCGGGACATATCACTCGTCGCATTGAGGAGTAAACGCCTCGATCCCGCCGATAGATCTCTCATCATGATGAGGGGGAGTCCGTCGTGGTGAGCCTCTAGCTCGGCGATGATCATCAATACGCCGGGGTGGGGTACGGCGCGGCGAGTCCAAGACTCGACGTTCGTCGTCGCTCCCGCCTCGGCGACGGTGGTCGTCGCGATTATCATATCTTTGATTATTTCGTCGATCGCGGCCGGTGCCGAAAAGCTCATAGTCGTCGTGGCGTCCGCGCCTTTCTTCCTCATCCCGCCTCTGCCGCTTTGGTCGTGATGTCTGGCGAGGTCACGGCGAGATCCGCGGACGCCCCGCAGTGGTGACGCAGCCGATCGCCGTGTTCCAACCGGTTGCGGTCGATCGCTAGCGATTTCGGGTTGCCGCGTGGGAGCGCGAGTGTGCTTCTCCCACCGGCTTCTCTTGGTTCTGCTGAATCACTGCCGTCATCACCATGGCATTGATCTAGGCCACAATCGGGGTTGCTGGACTATCCGCTGCGATCATTGGATCTAGCGTGTCGAGGAGCATCTTGGAGGCGACGACGGTTTGCATCGGCGTGCGAAAGACGGATTGATCTACCAGCCTGGACTGCAGGATATCTTCGTGGACATTGCGGCCGGCGATCAAGAGATCCGGCCGAACATCCTTACCCTTACACCGACGATCTTCCTCCACAACTTGGTCTTCTTGATGGAGACGGTCTCCCGCCCTCAATCGCAAGACGCCGTGAAATCGCAGATAGCCTCACAATGCCGATCGTTTTTCGGGTGAGTCGAGCGCATACCGAGATGGGTTGGCCTCGTTCTTCACTAGATCGGATCTGGTTTTGGACCGTGCGGATAAGCTCTCCGCTGCCAAGATCTGCATGACAAAATCCGTGTTTCGGCTAAAGGCCCGGCCGAGACGAAGGTGGCGATGAATACCGATTGCCGCCATCGAGTCGTGGGAAAGATTATAGCGCACTTCTACCGGGCGCGCCAATCGCTGACTTTTGTAGCCAAGAATGAATTTATGGGGTAGGCGCTGATCTCAAACTCGAAGGTCACACAAGACAGGGATTTATACAGGTTTAGGCCCTCAGCGATGGAGGTAATACCCTAATCCTGTGTGCTGGGATTATGTGGATCTCTCGGATCGGAAGTGCTCAAAGCGCTATATGCTCTAGGCAAAATATGGCACTTTGTGCTTGGATGATTGGATTCCTATGTTGTCGTCTCGTCTCACCCTTATATAGTAGGAGGTGGCGGTTATGAGTCCCGATCGGTTAAGAGATTCCGATCGTTACAAGATTCTAGTCGGTTATAGGATAGAGTTTACATCTTTATCTACCCTATTTACAACTCGGATTACAATCCGCTTCCATCATATCTAAACATAAGTTCAACTTCCTTTAGGATATGTACCTTTGCATACAAGGCGAGTGTGAGGGGAATATCTTGAGGCTTGTTATGAGGGTACCCTGTTCTTATATTCCACAGATTATTTATAAAGCGATGTTATAAAATATATGCTTTCAGCTCCGATTTTCCGTGGTCGACTTGGCAAATAGGCCTATAAACTCATCGAGTTCGACTTAACATATGAATCGGCTAAAGCGGCTAAAGGACATGAGACTATGCCGATCTAGTATATGTAGCCCCTTGGCAACTGTCTTTTATGGATCGGTATGTCGAGACGGCGATGGTATTAGAATAGTCTTTGGTTTCGCCAAAAGGGCATAATTTTGAATTTGCATTCAGGCTAAATTACCGATGTTCTAACAACCAAGCCGAGTACGAAGCATTACTTAAATGCCTACAGTTACTTGACAATATCAAAGTTTATTCTGTTGAGGCCTATGGTGATTCTTTATTGGTTGTACAACAGGTTAAGGGGGAGTATAACTTTTACAATGAAATTTTAATCAAGTATTTAGAGTAGTGCCTTGCTGTAATCAGCTTATTCACCTCTTTCTCTATTAGTCATATTCCTCGAGAAATGAATGACAAGGCTAACTTACTAGCTCAACAAGCATCGGGCTATAAAGTTTTTGGCCAACATAAGGAATATGAGCCGATCGAGAAAACGGTCATGTGTGTAGCTACCAACGCCTGGAGGACAAAAATAATGGAACACTTGATTGATCCCTCTAAACCTACTGATCGGAGAATTAGGCGACAAGCTTTAAAGTATGTTGTCCTTGATAATGTATTATATTATCGGACTTTAGAGGGTTTGTTGATAAGGTGCCTTGAAACAAAAGAAGCTAAAATAGTTATGGGAGAAGTGCATGAAGGTATTTGTAGATCCCATCAATCGGCTCATAAAATAAAATGGCTACTAAGGCGTACAAGATAGTTTTGCCCGACGATGCTGGAAGATTGCTTCAAATATTACAAAGGATGCCAGACTTGTCAGAAATTTGGTAACGTGCAACTGGCTCCAGCATTAGCTTTACACCTGATTATTAAGCCTTGGAAGTTTAGGGGATGGGGGATAGATGTAACCGAACAAATATTTCCTGCGTCCAGTAAAGGCTATAGGTTCATATTGATTGCGACCAATTATTTTTCTAAATGGGTTGAAGCCATCCCGCTCAAAAAAGTTACAAGTGTTAAAGCCATCGGATTTGTTACATAACATATTATCCATCAGTTTGGAATTTCGCAAACTATTAAGACCGATCAAGATATTGTGTTTATATCCGATGAGTTTCAGAATTTTGCCAAAGGTTTGGGTGTCAAGTTATTGAATTCATTGTCTTATCATGCTCAAGCTAATGGTCAAGCCGAATCGTCCAATAAAACTTTGATCAAGTTAATTAAAAGGAAGATTGAGGAAAAGACAAGGAATTGTCATGCAATGTTGTCTGAGTCGTTATGAGCTTATCGGCTTGTGTACCATGGTTCAATGAAGTTATCTCTCTACCAATTGGTTTATGGGCAGGAAGTCGTTTTGCTTGTGGAAATCAATATCGACTCTATCATGCATAACCATGCAAAATGGTTTATCGGTTCAAGATTACAAGGATTTAATGGTTGATAATTTAGATGATTTGGCATAGTTACGCTTGAACACATTGGATCACCTTAAAAGAACACTGCAAGGGTTGCTAATGCTTATAATAAAAAGGTGATACCTAAGTCTTTCTACGAAGCCGATTTAATTTGGAAAACCATATTATCTATCTGCTCTAGGGACAAATGTGAAATCATGTGCTAAAAATTGGTTTAGTGATGAAAATGGCATTGCAAAGTGGTTGTGCTCATGGCATGCGTAGTTTTTGTGCATGTGTTGTTTCAAGTGATTACTTGATATACTTGTGATAGCATGGTAATGGTTTTGCTTGATGCAATGCTCTCATGTGAGTTTGCATGGACTGATCTTGAGTCAAGTCGTGGATTTGTGCTCGTACAAGGTTTCATGTTTGTTCATGTGCAGGTGTTGCTTGAGGGCGAACGTGGTTGGTGACAGGACCGGAACTAGGTTCATGGAGGAACTAACATTCGAGGCTAGGTTAAGGGAGGAACTGAGGTCCTAATGGTCAAGGATATCATGCGAGACGTTCGGACTAGAGAACGATGCATATGGAGGCGAGTGAGTCGCGCAAAAGCGACAGATGGGCCGTACACGTGCATGTGTAAATTTTGGACTATATACATGCATTGTGCCATGTATAATTGGACCAGGTGGATATACATACATGTATTTTAATTAGAGATAAGAAGTTAGGATTTTGAGGTGTGCAAATCAGAGAAAAAGAAGTCCATGTGAACGAGTAGAATACAGGCAATTCTCGGGGCTACAGTAGATCATGCGCTACAGTGATTCACCACAGTGCTCGTGGTGCTACCATGATTCGGGCTATAGTAAGCTACAGTGTTCCACGCAAAGAAACAGAGAGAAGAAAGAAAGAAAAGAAGAAAAATTAGGGGAAATTTTGGGAGATTATTTGAGGATGTTTTGGAGGCATCTTGTGAACTTAAGTCGATGTGTTGGTAATCTCGTTCTTCTTTTTCGTTCTTCGTTTGCATGCCTGTTTTGGTTTTTTAGATTGATTCATTGTTTCACCATGATAATTTTGATTTGATTCATTCAAAATCTTCCTAGGGCATCAAGTGATTGATCTGAAAAGTTTGATTGGTTAATTCCTCGTAGAGCCTGATTGATCTCGTAATTAGGGTTTGATTAATTTTCGTCATTATTTTGTATAGTCAAATTGCGAAGGTTATAACTCTAGATCCGTGGATCCGATTGTGCTGATTCTTATTGGGTTAGTTTCGAAATTGAATTTAATTTCTACATTCCAAATTTCACGTCAATCCAACGGTGGGATCTTCGGGAATTACTATTTTAGTGAACGTATATCAATCTGCTTTCGTGAAAACCGAATCAATCTTTCATAATTCGTTTAGAGGTGTATCATTCATAATTCTGTTTTAGTGAACGTATATCAATCTCGCCTCTCGTAGATGGCCAAGAGTCAGAGTCAGATAGCCTCACCTCTCGTACAAAGGCTTGTGCCCCACCCCAGCAGCTACGTTTCTGAAAATAATCAGTCTGCTTCCCAGCTGAAGGTAATAATTATTTCTGACTTAAAGATACGATCGTAACTCCTACAGTGTTTCCGATTAAATTGCGCACTTCGTTTAGGCGCCTGTCAAGTGCCAGCTCATAATGACGGAAGACAAATTTCCTGTTGAGGTTGGACACGGGGTTGCATTTTTGTCCAAAGAGACTGACACGGTGCATGGTAATCCTTTAGGGAAGGGCTACATGAAGGTGTAGGTGGACTATGTCCACGAATACTTCCTATGTCATGTGCTGGATGTAACATCCCAAAATTTACCTATAATATTATTTTATTGCTAATTGTGCATTTTGTGATTTTTCTGAATTTATTGATTTTTTTAATTTATTTGAAGTTAATTCAAATAATGTATATTGGCCCTTTTGTGAAAATTTATTAAATTTAGTCAAAGCTAATATAAAGTTTTGCCAAAAATATTTTATTTGAGTCCAAAATGTCTCAAAGTATTTATGAGAGTTTTCTTGGATTTTTCCTGATTATTTTATAGCCTAAAACTAATGAAATTAATTTATGTAATTATTTTAAATCAAACACCTGATTTAAAACCGTTGTAAATGAAGATTAGTGAAGCCCAAAGATCGCTGCACGCTACGCCCATCATTTGGCGCGCTGCGTTCGACTCGCCGCTTCTCCGCATCGTTGCCGCCAATTGTTGGATTCTCATCCCAAGGACTTCATCAAGCCACGTCACCTGTGCTGAGTCGACCGTTCGATTGTGAAGGGACGCTTGTGATTTGAAGATGAGGTCAGAAACCCTAGCATTGTGATCCGTTGGATTAAGATCAAACGGTGGAGATGGAATAGGAATAGCGTTGTTTTGGAAGGAAGGGATCGCATCCGTTGGATTTGGAATGTGCGATCAGATCGTATCCTTTTGGATGGAATCTACGCCATTGATCGCTAATCGGACGATTCGCTCATCGTCTCCGATTTGGTTTCCGAATCGCCGCCGATTCGCCGCCGCCTCGTAGACTAGGGTTGCCGTTTTTATGCGTTCGCTGAGGCTATTTAAGGCGCAGCTCGCACCCTGAGGATTGCAGTTCCGTGCCACCGTCATTCGTGCGTTAGAGCTTGCCGAAGTTCCGAAGCGCCGCCGCTAGTTTTCTTGACGTGGTGCCACCGTCGAGCCGTCTTTCGCCGTGTGGGTTCCAGATCCGGATTCGGCACGTCGAGACGCATTGGAGCTGCCACTTCTACGTAGCCGGAGGAGCCTAGTGCGTCGTCAGGTGGGTCTTCATCTTCATCTCCGGGAGCAGAGCGTCGCCGCAACATCACCAGAACTCGAAGCTTCGCGCAGCAGTTGGATCTTTGTTGAACCGCCAAGATCGCGCCACGTCGCTTCGTCAATAGTAAAAGACTCCGTTAACGTCGATCATTAGATCAGAGATAAGCGGTTAGGATTTGCCACGTAGGCTTAGATCGTTAGCTGTTGGATCGTATCCGTGAGGGTTAGATCGCGCCGCTCAGATCAGCCAGTGGTGTGCTGACGCGTGGCAGTGCGGGAATCGAATCGCCGTGCGCTGGGTACACGGTGGACCAAAGGAGGTTCCGTGGACCAGGTCTGGAGACCGAGCGACGTGTTAATCTGTGATTGGTCCACATGTCGCTTGCGCAATAATACGAGTTTTTTTATAAAAATAATTCTGGAAAATCGGAATTTCTAATTTCAATATTTTCAGAATTTTTTTAAAACTTTGAATAGCTATATCTTTTGCATTTAAACTCGGAGTTAAGTGATTCAAATTTCTAAAAATTTGTAAAATCAAGATCTATTTAATGATAAATTTTATTTGATTTTTGGAGTCTTGTGGAATATAAGAACCCAGGTGTCTTCATAACCGACCCAGAAGTGCCTAAGGGAGAGACAGGGCCGAGAGGAAGGCCCGAAGGATAAGCTCCGCGTCAAGCCTTGCTGCCGTGCGGAAGGGGATACATCCTAGAGACAGTTGAACATATATTTAGATATAAGAGATACGGTTGTAATCCGAGTTGTTAGCAGGGTAGATAAAGATGTAAACTCTATCTCGTAATGTGATTAGTATCCAATAACCGATCGTAATCTCTTAACCGACGGGATCAGAACCGCCCCACCCCCATTATATAAGGGAGAGGGCGGGCAACAACAGACACATCGAGCACATTGAGCTATCTTAGATCCAAGAGATCCACATAATCCCAGCACACAGGACTAGGGTATTACCTCCTCCATCGTGGGCCTGAACCTGTCTAAACCTTCGTCTTGCGTGACCTTCGAGTTTGAGATCTAGCGCCTGCCCCATAAATTCATTGCCGACCACAAAAGTCGACAGTTGGCGCGCCAGGTAGGGGGAGCGCTATAATCTTTTCCTACAGACTCAATGGCAGCAATCAACGGAATCATCGCCACCTTCATCTCCAGCCAGGCTTTTTGCTTTGGAAACCTAGACTTCGTCGCAGATGCACGCAGAGAACTTGTCTGTCTGGACCTAATCCAGATCCAATCTGGTAAAGATCAAGCTGACCCATCTTAGGTATGCCACTCAGACTCGGCTAGCAAACCAGTCGGCGTCGCGAGGAATTGCCACAACCTTCGTAGCATCTTCGTGATAGACGAGCAGAAAACCGATCTGCAACGCCAACAAGAGATTCAAGAAGCTGCAGAGGAAGATCGCCATCTTCGTAAGGGTAAGAAGGCACAAGCGCGATCGCTTCGGTCTCGCGGCCGTAATGTCCGCGAGGATATCCTACAATCCAGATTGGGAGACCAAGCTGTCTTCCAAACACCGCTGTAGAACGTCGTCGCTTCCAAGACGCTTCTCGACACGCTGTACCCGATGATTGCATCTGATAGCCCGGCAGCCCCGATCGTGGCCCAGATCAAGGCCATGGTGACGGCGGCAGCGATTCAGCAAAATCAAGAAAAGCCGGTAGGGGAAGCGCACTCACACTCCCACACGGCTACTCGTGTCGTTAGCAGTCGGACAGTCGGAATACCAGCAGTTGGCGCTCCACACAACCAGTCGAAGACGCCCGCCGGAATCTCAACCGCGACCCCCACCAAGACATCATCGCTAGACGGCAAGAGCGGGATGTGGAAGAACGGCGCTGGCACTACGACGACCACGAACGCTTCGGTACCGGCCCCGATCGACGAAGCAATCAAAGGAACGATGACTACAACGACTGTAGAGACCATCATCACCGGGGGCGGGACGACAACGACGATCGCCGAGACATGGGCTCATCGCGCCGAACTCCACCCCGACGTGTTGATGATAATCGCCGAGCTAGAGGCTCGCCACGCCGGACTCCCCCTCATCATGACGACATATCCATTGACGGGATCCGAGCGTTTACTTCTCGGCTTCGCCGAGTAGTGTGGCCCAAAGGTTTAACCCCAAGGGCATCATTAAGTTTGACGAGGAACGAGATCCGAAAGCTTGGCTACAGGTCTATGCCCTGGCGGTCAAAGCGGCTGGGGGCAATCAGAACGTTATGGCAAATTATCTGCCAGTCAATCTCACCCCTTCGACTCAAGCATAGCTCACAGAACTTCCTGCGAACTCGGTGGACTCCTGGAGCGATCTCTCGCGATCAATTTATCGCTAACTTTCGTGGAACCTATGAGAGGCTTGGCACCCCATGAGACCTATATCGCCTTCACGGAAGAAGGACGCGCCGAGGATTTCATCCAATTTCATGCGTAAGAAAAACACCATCGAGGATGTATCCGATGCGATGGTGGTGGCACCTTTCGAAGGGGTAAGTGATCCGATCTAATCAAGAAAATGCCCGTAAAACCATCGGCCTCAGAAGGAGATGTTTGCATTGGCCGACCGCTATGCCACGGCCTCAGACGCCCTGGCCAAGCGCCAAGAAGATCGCCCGCAACAGAAGAGCAGAGGCGACAAGGCCGAGTCCTCCATGCCCAAAGACAAAAAACAGAAAGGCGAGGAGCTAGTTGCGGTAGCAGAACGCGACTGGCCCTGAGCCACATGGAGGGAGGCGCCCGATTACAATTATGTCATGGATGTGATCTGTCCTTTCCACCCGAAAGGAAAGCACGCTACTAAGGACTGCTTCACTGTGAAGCGTTTTGCGCGTGAAAGCAACAAGCAACCGGCTCCAGCGAAGGATGAGGCTGCTAAGAAGAAAAACCCACCAGGCGAGGATGATTACCAAGAACCCGAGCACGAGCTGAACTACATATACGGGGGCTCCACCGGATACGAGTCCAAGCGGAAGCAAAAGCTTACTGCTCGGGAGATCAATGCGGTGGAACCAGCAACCCCCCAGTATCTAAAGTGGTCTAAGGTCCCGATCAACTTCGACCGCTCGGATCACCCCAACCGAGTTCTACATCCGGGTAAGTACCCTCTAGTGCTCGACCCTATTATTCGCAATGTAAAGCTCAAGAAAGTATTGATTGATGGAGGTAGTGGACTCAACGTCTTGTTCGCCAAAACCTTCGACGACATGAACGTCCCCCGCTCCGAGCTAAGACTGAGCTCACAACCGTTCCACGGGGTGATCCCTGGGGTGTCTTCGTTTCCACTAGAGTAGATCACTTTGCCCGTCACCTTCGGTACCAAAGATAACTATCGGACTGAGTATATAAATTTTGAGGTAGTGGATTTGAGACAACAGATCACGCTATCTTGGGAAGACCTGGCCCGCTTGGTTCATGGCCATCCCAAGACTACACCTATTTGATGATGAAGACGCCAGGACCCAAAAGCGTCATCACGGTTCGCAGCGACGTCAAGCAATCTCTAGAATGCGATCGAGAGAACTGTGAACTTGGTGAGCTGCAGGAGGCAACCGCCGAGGGGAAGAATGTCCAGGCAGAGGCTGCCACGTTGCAAGAAGTAGGCGACATCCCATCCAAGAAGCAGGCCCCATCAGGGATAAAGTCTGGCGAAGGAACCAAGAGAATTATTCTCGACTCATTCGACCCGTCCAAAACGACTCTGATCGGGATAGGGCTCGAGGATAAATAGGAAGGCGCGCTCGTCACCTTCCTCCAGGCTAACAAATACATCTTTGCCTGGAAACCATCCGACATGCCGGGTGTTCCTAAGGAGGTGATCGAGCATTCATTACACGTCGATGAAAAGGCAAAGCCAATCAAGCAAAGACTCCGACGGTTCGCTCCAGATCGTCGGAATGCCATCAAGCAGGAGATCACCAAGCTATTAGCTGTAGGTTTTATTAAAGAAGTGTATCATCCCGATTGGTTGGCAAACCCCGTACTAGTCCAAAAAGAATAAAATCGCGATAATGCGTTGATTATACTGATCTCAACAAGGCATATCCGAGGGATCCCTTCGGGCTACCTCGAATTGATCAGGTGGTTGACTCAACCGCCGGGTGCGAGATCCTGAGTTTCCTCGATGCCTACTCAGGGTATCACCAGATTCACCTAAAGGCGTAAGATCATATCAAAACATCATTCATCACGCCTTTTGGGGCCTTTTTCTATACCACGATGGCGTTCGGGTTGAAAAATACTGGTGCAACATATCAACGTGCAATACAGCGATGTTTTCACGCCCAACTCGGACGAAATGTGGAGGCATACGTGGACGATGTCGTGGTAAAGACTCGGGAAAAGAAGGACCTTATCGCCGACCTAACCGAGACGTTCGAAAGCCTAAGGACTTTCATCATGAAGCTTAATCCCAAGAAATGTGTTTTCGGAGTATCTTCGGGAAAACTGCTCGGGTTTATCGTATCCCAAAGAGGCATTGAGGCCAACCCAGAAAAGATCAGGCCATATCAAATATTGAACCGCCGACTTGACAAAAGGACGTCTAGAAGCTTACAGGATGCATGGTCGCACTCAGCAGGTTTATTTCCTGACTGGGTATGCGAGGTATGCCATTCTTTAAACTCCTCAAGAAGCAGGACAAGTTCCAATGGACGCTTGAGGCACAGCAAGCGTTTGAAGATTTGAAGACCTTCTTAACGACGCCCCCGGTCTTGGTTTCACCAATGCCAGAAGAACCACTATTACTTTACATCGTGGCAACAACTCACGTAGTCAGCACTGCAATCATTGTAGAAAGAGAGGAGTCGGGCCACATGTAGAAGATCCAACACCCGGTCTATTTCATCAGCGAGGTCCAGAGTGAATCTAAGGTGTGGTATCCACAAGTGCAAAAATTATTATACGCCGTACTTCTTACATCTCGCAAACTCAAGCACTACTTCCAAGAGCATACAGTTTCGGTGGTCACCTCCTTCCCAATAGGAGATATACTTCACAACCAGGAGGCCACTGGGAGAATTGCAAAGTGGGCAGTCGAGCTTGGAGCTTTTGACATCTTATTTCAAGCCTCGCACAGCCATCAAGTCTCCAGTGCTCACCGACTTCACTGCTGAGTGGACAGAACTTCAAAATCCTGCGGTCGTCAAGGAACTCGAGTATTGGACCATGTACTTCGATGGTTCCCTCATGCTCAGCGGCGCGGGGGCTGGTATAGTGCTCATATCACCGAGTGGAGAACGGATAAGGTACGTTCTGCAAATACTTTTTCCCGCGTCAAACAACGCCACCGAGCACGAGGCACTCATCCATGGGCTCTGTATCGCCATATCGCTCGGTATCCAACGTTTGACAGTTCGCGGAGATTCAATGCTTGTGGTCAATCAGGTGCAAAAAGAATGGTCCTGCATCGAAGACAACATGGCTGCCTACTGCCAGGAGGTACGCAAGCTAGAAGGCAACTTCGACGGCTTGGAACTTGTTCATGTGCTCCATCGGGACAATGAGGCAGCCGACGAGTTAGCAAAGATGGGATCTGGCCGGACCACGGTGCCTGTGGGAGTATTCGTCGAAGAAATTCATAAGCCCACAATAAGCACTCGGTCAATGTCGGACGTCCCAGTGGAGAAGAATGTAGAGGAAGAAGTCCTGATCATTACCCCCGATTGGACCGCTCCGTATCTGGATTATCTGATGAAGGACGAGCTACCCAAAGACCGCATGCAGGCTGAGCGAATAATGCGCCGAAGTAAGAGCTATGTGGTAATCAGGGGAGAACTCTATCGCAAGAGCTCCTCTGGTGTGCTACGACGGTGCATATCAGAATAAGAAGGAAGAGATCTTCTCAAGGAAATTCACTCGGGAATTTGTGGGAATCACGTGGCGTCAACAACCCTAGTCGGTAAGGCTTATCGTCAGGGATTTTTCTGGCTAACGACTGTAACTGATGCAGAGGACATCGTCCGGACATGCGAAGGATGTCAATTCTTTGCGTGGCAGATGAACAAACCGGCGCAGGAACTACAGACCATCCCAATTACTTGGCCATTTGCGGTCTAGGGGCTTGACATGGTGGGACCTTTGAAGAAGGTTCAAGGTGGTTATACTCATCTCTTCGTGACCATCGATAAATTCACCAAATGGATTGAGGCCAAACCAGTCGCCACAATCACAGCCACAAAAGCCAAAGAATTCTTCCATGAAATCGTGGTTAGGTTCGGTCTACCGAACCGAATCATCACGGATAACAGCACCCAATTCAAAGGTGGCATATTTCAAGACTGGTGCGGTGAACTCGGCTTAAAAATCTGCTTCGCATCAGTAGCACACCCCCGAAGTAATGGGCAGGTCGAGCGAGCCAATGGCATAGTGTTACAAGGCCTAAAGGTAAGGATTTTCGATCGTCTCAAACCGTATGCCACTCGGTGGGTCAAAGAATTGCCTTCGGTACTCTGGGGGCTGCGAACCAACCCCAGCAGAGCAACCGGACAGTCACCTTTCTTCCTGGTGTATGGCTCAGAGGCGGTCCTCCCCACCGAGTTAGAATTCGGATCCCCGCTGGTTCGGAGTTATGAAGAAGTCGCTTCCGAAGAAAGCCGCTAGAAGACCTCGACCGACGGAGGAAGCCGGGACGTCGCAACAATTCAGTCGGCAAGATACCTTCAGGACTTACGTCGCTATCACGGTCATAGTGTAAGGAGCCGTGCATTCTCCAAAGGAGATCTGGTCCTTAGAAAGAATCAGAAATGCGAGCATAAGCTCTCCCCAAGCTGGGAAGGCCCTTACATCATCGATGAGGTGATACGTCCTAGTGCCTATAAGCTCAAGCGTGAAGATGGTACAATTGTCAACAACACCTGGAACATAGAGCAGCTACGTTGTTTTTTCACTTAAACTTTGTAATTCAATTGTTTCTTTACGAATAAATGTTTTCTCTTAAAAATTGTTCTCGTATAATCTTCTCAAAAATTATGCGTCTGAGTGCTTTGCACCTACAAATTTTAGGACTCTGAGACATGCGTCATGAACCATGCCTCAGAGCCTAGGGGCTGAACTAGTCGGACATGATATCTAAGATATCAAAACCACTCGGATTGCCTCATCAAGCATAATAGCATATTTAAAGAAGACTTGCAAGATCAAGGAAACACTTTTATATATTTGATTCATAGGTCTAAAGTTTCTGCGACAACCGAAGAAGCATCCTTGACTTCATCCCACAGTTCGGCGGCCCGGTCTTCATCCACATTGTAGACATAGCCATCCTTAATAGCTTCAAGATTGAAGGACCATGTGGAGGTCCATCCATGTTTGTGATGAGTATTTGACTTTATTTGAGCAAGGTGTGCTCAAGTTTGAGTTTGATTTGGATTGATTTGCAAAATGAAGCAATTTGAGTTGTCTCGCCAGAGTGGCAAGACGGTCGTATGGACGCCGGTAGTGATGAGTTGGATGGTTTATTGCACATCTTTGTGGGCATTGCTATGTGAGGAGTTTCCTTGTCTTTGATGGTTGCAGGACGACGGTGCTAGGTCATGGTGAGGCGAAGGATGACCGGACTAGGCGAGGAGCGCTGAGGTCCAGACGGCTGGGAGATCGCGGAAGATGATCGGAGACGGAGTCCGGCAAGTCAAGAAGACAAGGAAAGGAGATGATGCTAGCTAGATGCCGCGTGGATCAATGAGGACCGTCGGATTGAGGTCTAGTTGATAGGTTAGCGGGTCTAGGTAGTATGCTTTGAAAACTGCAAGAAAACCGGTATGTGTGTGGGTTTTGGGTTAGCCCTTGCATGGCTGTGTGTGTGGATTAATCCTAGCCCTTAGATGAGTGCTCTAGGTTGAGGGACTCATCCAAGGGTGGTAGGTGGCCCAAGAGTAGTATAAATAGGGGTGGAGGGTAGCCTCCTTCCCTTGAAGGTGTTGAGGTTTTGATGCTCATTTGAGCTTTGCCCACATGAATGTGAGGCTTTGTAACCTCCTTCCAGAAATGAAAGTTTTATTCATCCACCTCTGAATTTATTTTATGATTTACATTATGTCTTTACTTTACGCAATTTAAATTCAGCATTTACTTTCCCACAATTACATTCCGCAATTTACTTTCAAGTAATTTGGATTTGCCTCCTCCTTCTAAATGCTGCTGTTCTTGGATGTTTTGAGTGTGTTCATATGGTTTTACATCTCTTTGCACTCTTGGATTGAGTAGAGAACATCTTTTCTTTCAAGTTCCAACTTTGTTCTGAACTTGTTCTTCGCGCAGCAGTCAGTGTTTGATTTTGTAAAATATAGAAAATCCTTTTGAGTGATTCTGATTGGAGGAGGTGCGGGACTCTGATATCCGCTTGCAGAAAAATTTTGGAGTTCACTTGTTGTACCGTTTGGGCGCCATGAGGTGAAAACTGAGCCCCAAACGTTCTGCTCGAAGTTCTTGACCAGACTGTGTTCTTCGATTTTTCGTGTTTTTTCTGTAAGGCTTTTGAGGAGAAATTTGGTGGAGTTCTTCAAGACTCTGATGCTCACAGGGAGAAAAAGTCTCAAAATTTTGTGAGCTACAGAAACCCACCAACCTCCTGTGCAAATTGAGGACAAGTTCTGGGAATTCTGTTTTTGCTTTTCTGAAAGTGACTTTTGTGATTTGAATTGATGTCCTTTCTAAAAGCAAGAGTTTGAATTGATTCCTCTTTATCTTGGACACTAGACAACCAGGATTGTGACTCAAAAATCCCCACATATTTTATGGTACTTATCCATGCAAGCTTGGGGTACACATAGTTGTCTAGTTTTTCGGGTTTTTCACAATTCCTTTTGAGCGATCTTGTCGAGGTTTTTGTTGGAGTATTTTGGGGGAATTTTTATTTGCGACCATTCACCCCCCCTCTGTTCGCCATTTCGGTCCTTCAATTGGTATCAGAGCCGGTTCTGCTCTTTCTAGATCTTGACCGGTCTCAAGAGCCATGGCGACGGACAAATATTCCACCAAGCCTCCCATCTTTAATGGAGTTGATTTTCCTTTTGGAAGTCCCTGATGGAGTCATACATCATCGCCTGGCTACCGATATGGCGAAGGTGAAACTCCCGTATGAGGTTCCTGGCGATGAAAATGTCACGGCCATCAATATGGTTGACGTTGAGGCGAATGCTAAGGCAAGGAACATTCTCATACTGGTCTTAGCCGCTGTGAGTATGATAGATTTCTCACCTTCGCTCGCTCACGAGATTTGGGTAACCTCGATGCTTACCATGAGGGCTCTACTCAAATCAAGGCGTGAGGCAAGACAGTTCAAGCGCGAGTACAACAAATTTGATCAACGCTACGGTGAGAGTCTCGACGAGTGTTTTGGTCGGTTTACAAAGATTTTGAGCGACCTCCGAGCAGTTGGGACAATGCTCGGCATTTCTTGACCGCACTCGACCTTCGGGTTTGGGAGATGAAGGTGACCACCATCATGGACACCACCGACTTATCGACTCGACTCTTGACGGGCTTTATTCCGCCTCAAGACTCATGAGATCGATGTCGTCTCTAAGACGAAATCTCGTCGATGGCTTTGGTCACCGATCCCATTGATCTTCTTCTTCGATCCTTCTATTGGTTTCTCTCTTTCCGCCCTTTGCGAGCTAAGCGATGACCAACTGGAAAAATTTCCATAAAATGAGCTTGCTCTTCTTGCTCGCAAGTTTTCTCATGCATACAAGAGGGTGAGAGAGAGGAAGAGAGGTGGCATGATCACCTGCTTCGAGTGTGGTGGCCCCAACCACATTCGCGAACTGTCCCAAGTTGGAGAAGGGCAAGAATGACGCTGGCGGTTCGGGCAAGAACGACTACACCGACAAGAACCGCAACAAGAAGCCTCCAGTTCGTGAACCGGACGCACGAGAAGAAGTACCGCAACTTCTCCAAGAACAAGAAGCTCTTCCACCGCGTCCTTGCCGCGCTTGACGACATCAACCTCTCCGACACTGAGACATGGAGCGACGAGGGCGAGGATGATCCGCAAGAGAAGAAGAGCGGCGACGACTTCTCCGGCATGTGCTTCATGGCCGACACCAACGACATCAGCGACTCCGAGCTCTACAAATGACTTGACGAGGTACCCTCCTATGACCAGCTCAACGAAGCTTTCGCAAATTAGGAAAATTTCATGCTAGAGCTAGAGCTAGGTGTACGGAGCTTGAGAAGGAAGTAGGTACCTTGACTCGGAGTTAGCTTCACTTAGATCTTCTCCTCCCGAGTCACCGATGATTGCTCTTGTGTGATGCTATTCTTGTGGAGTTGGAGAACCTAAGGACCATACATGATAGTGTGCTTGTTGAACTTGATGGTCTTAGGTTGAAGAATGCTAGCACTAGTTCTGTTGATGCTATTCCTGTTGAGGCTAGTTTTTTCATGCTCACTCCACTCCATCATGCTCTAATTGCCCTAAATTGCTTGCCAAATTGATGCCATGTTTAACACCTTAGGAAGCTTTCGCTAGAAACAATGAACTTGAATCACATGCTTCTAAGGACCCAAATACTCATGTGAGGGTCAGAAGCAATTAAAACTTGACAATGAAACCCCGAATGTCAAATGTGCTAAACTTGCTAAGGACTTACTAGATAAGTCACAAAAATATTGCTTATGATGTAATCGAGATTGTGGGGACTTGGATAAAATCCATGTCGAGCTTAGGAAGAAATTAGAAGACCAAGCCCATAGAATTAGAGATGCTCCTTGCGCTTTCTTGTGAGGCCCTCAAGATTGAGGCACTGTCCGAGGAGAAAATGCACGTCGAGAGAGCTCATCTTTCCGGTTCTTCTTCCTCTCCTTCCCCTGTTCTTCTTGTGCTTCTTTCTTCCGAGATTGCCAGATCTTATGAGCACTCTCGAGAAGTTTGTTGGAGGCAAGAAGAAGCTCAATCTTATTCTAGACCAATCCAAGATTAGTAGATTCAATCAAGGTCTAGGATTTGATCCCTTGAGCACGCCAGGCGCATCCTCCCACCATTGTGCACGGCTCCAAGAGTGGTGAGATTGTGGTAGCTCCTGCAGTGAGTACCACCGTGTTTAGGTCTCTTTGGGTTGTCCATAGGACTTGACTGTAAGGGTGTTACTCCTATTGCTTCGCCTCTAGCAAGGCGAAGTACACATGCACCTTCCGTAAGAAGGATGGTCACCTAGTAGATTTACGCTCAGCGCGCCAAGATCACTCGGCGTGAGCGTGTTGTCGCTCTTAGGGGTATTCGTGGTCATCCCTGCACTTTGAGTGCTCCTAAGACACACATTGCTTCTAGACAAAGTTAGAGAGTCGCTGTTTTTGGGCGCCCAGACTTGGTTTTCATGCTAGTTCTTCGAGTTTTAGTCCCGAGCTGTTCGTAGTCGCCTTTTCCGCCGCCCTCTTGATATTCCTCGTTTTTCCCATCGAGGTAGATATCGCGTGAGTGTGTTTTTGGTAGGAGATCCAGCGGCCTTTACGGGATGGTCCGCTTTTACACCACGGCGTACAACCCAGCTTTGACTCCTAGATTATCTACCGAGTTGCTCCCGATCGTGTGAGAGTTGAGCGTCAGAGAGACACTCGAGTCCGCCTTCTTCGTGGTGGAACTCGAGGTGTCGATGGTTCAAGATTGGGTTCCTAAGTCTTCACTCTATCCCAAGATCGAGTCATCTTTTCTCTTGTGTCTTGATCAGTTCGCTTGATGGGGAAGGGCGATGTTTGGATTGTTGACTCGGTTGTTCTCGCCATATGACCGGAGATTCTCGCTGGTTCTCTTCCTAGTCCGAGCCCCCGTGATGAGTTAATCACTTTGGGGATGCATCTTGAGTAGAGTCATTGCTAAAGGTACCATCTGCATTAACCAAAATTTCATTCTTAAAGATGTTGCCTTAGTAAGTAAGTCGCAATACAATCGCTTCTCTGCTTCTCGACTTATCGATGACTCTTTCGAGGTAAGCTTCAAGAGTAATGCCCAGAGAATCCTTGATTCATCGGGAGGGTTAGTTTATGGATTTCTAGATTTGGGAGAGTCTTTCGTGCTGATTTTTCCGCTTCTTCCGAGACTCTCTTCGATGTTTGATTGCTTCGAGTCCCGTGATCTCTCCTTCTCGCATAGGAGACTTGGTCACATTGGTTTTGATCATTTGACCCGAGTTAGCGTACCACGATCTCATTCGGGTTTGCCCAAACTCAAGATGGTCAAAGACTTAGTTTGCTCTCCTTGCCGACATGGCAAGATGGTTATCGCTTCTCATCCTCCAATACCGTAGTGATGATGATGCACTAGGACAGCTTTTACATATGGACACCGTTGGTCCGGCTAGAGTGCAACAAGCAGAGGGAAGTGGTATGTTCTTGTCATCGTTGATGATTTTTCTAGATTCTCTTGGGTATTCTTCATGGCCTCAAGGATGAGACTTTTCTCACTTCAGGGTTTGATCAAGAGGTTGTCTATTGAGCTCCCTGTGCATTACGAGCTATACGCAGTGATAATGGCACGGAGTTCAAGAATTCCTACTTTGAGAGTTTTTGTGGAGTCGGTTTAGAGCATCGCTCTCTTCTCCCTACGCCTCGCCAGAATGGCGAGTGGAAAGGAAGAACAGACCCTGGTTGAGATGGCTGTGACGATGCTAGACGAGTGCAAGACTCTAGGAAGTTTTAATGAGGCTATAGCTACGCTTGCCATGTTTCTAATCGCGTTTTTGAGAGCACATTTGCATCGCACTTCTTATGAGTTGAGGTATGGGCGAAAGCCCGGTGTGTCTCATTTTCGCTTTGGTTGCAAGTGTTTTATCTTGAAGTCCAGTAACCTAGATAAGTTTGAGTCTCGCTCTTCCGATGGTATCTTTCTAGGTTACTCGACTTCTTCTCGTAGCTATAGGGTCCTGGAGTGTTGATGCATAGGATCATAGAGACATGTGATGTGACCTTCGATGAGGCTAGCCCAGAGCTAGACCACGATGTTTGTGCTCTTCTTATCCCTCCGAGACCATCTTTGTAGAAGATGAGGATGATGGAGATGATGGTGTTCCACCGATCCAGTTTCCTCTATACCCGAGGTGCCTCCTGCTTCCATTTCTTCACCTCGAGTGACCACCCTTGCCTTCCGACTCTCCTTCAATGAGTGGCTCTGCTCCTACCTCTTCAGTGCATGAGGTAGAGGCCACTCGCTCGGTCCTCCCGTCATATCCAGAAGCTCATCCACCGATCGATCATTGGTGATCTGCTTGAGCGGTCACTCGCTCAAAATCAGTTTGTCCAGCCGCCTCCACTCGCCTTTGTTGCCTCCTTTGAGCCGAAGGATGTTTCTCATGCATTATCTGATGAATCGTGGATTAATGCTATGCATGAGGAACTTGAGAACTTTGAGAGGAACAAGGTATGGCAGCTTGTCGAGCCCCCATCTGGTCATAATGTCATTGGGACCAAGTGGGTGTTCAAAAACAAGCAGAGTGAGGATGGGGTTGTCATTCGCAACAAGGCTAGGCTAGTTGCACAGGCTTTTCTCGTGTTGAGGGTCTTGACTTTGAGGAGACCTTGCCCCGTAGCTAGACTAGAGGCTATTAGGATCCCGCTTGCATTCTCTCGCATCCCGGGCTTCAAGCTCTATCAAATGGATGTCAAGAGTGCATTCCTCAATGGCTATATTGAGGAAGAGGTTTATGTCAAACAACCTCCAGGATTCGAGAACCCCAAGTTTCCGAGTCATGTATACAAGCTCTCCAAAGCTTTGTATGGACTCAAGCAGGCCCCTAGGGCATGGTATGAGAGGCTCAAGTCTTATCTTCTCAGCCATGACTTCAAAATGGGCATAGTAGACAAAACTCGCTCATCGACACCATGAGTCTCATTTTCTTCTTGTCCGATTTATGTGGACGATATCATTTTGGTGGCTCATCTCATTCGCTTGTGTCTCAGCTTTTACGAGGTGATGAGCACGGAGTTTGAGATGAGTATGATGGGCGAGTTGAGCTACTTTCTTGGCTTCCAAATCAAGCGCACTGGAGGGTACTTTCTTGCATCAAGGCAAATATACCCGTGACCTCCCGAGGCGCTCGACATGTCCGATGGGAAGCCGTGATGACTCCTATGGCCACTGCGCCGTCCTCGAGCCCGATGAGGATGGTGAGCCCACGATCAAAAGGAGTTTTGAGCATGATCGGCTCCTCTTGTACATCACCGCTTCGAGGCCGACATACATTTTTTGTGTGTCCGTGGCGCCGATTTCAAGCTTCTCCTCGCGCTCTCACCGCCAGCGGTCAAGCGCATCTTCGTGTACCTTCGTGCTACCACCGATTATGGTATTTGGTACTCTTCGCCTTCTTGTCTATCTCTTAGAGCCTTTTCCGATGCCGACTTTTCGGGTCAGAGGATAGATAGGAAGAGCACTTCCGCACTTGCCAATTCATTGGCACTTCTCTTGTTTCTTGGTCATCTAGGAAGCATCCGAGTTGCACACCCACCGAGGCCGAGTATGTTGTCGCGGCCAATTGTTGTAACCAAGTGCTCGATGAGATCGACCTTACGGACTATGGGTTAGAGATAGAGAGTGTGCCACTTTTCTCGTGACAACACTTCAGCTATTTGCATTGCTAAAACCAAAGGCAACATTCCTGACCAAGCACATTGATATTAGATATCACTTCCTTAGAGACCATGTGGAGAAGGGAGATATCGCGCTCAGCCAGAGAGAGTGACCTTCGCTAGCCGATATCTTCACCAAGCCTTTGGATAGCTCCAGATTTGTTGCCTTGAGGAGTGAGCTTGAGTCGGAGCCCTTACGGCCTTTCGTGGGGGAGCCGGTTTGTATATTATGTATTATATGTTTTCTTCCACTTTTCTTTTCTTTGTGTTTCTTTTGGGTGACTTTGGGCTTGTTTTCTTGAGTTGAGTTCACTCACTTAGACTGCATGCCTACTATGACCTCTTATCTTGTGCTTTAGGTTGCTATCATGCGTGATTAGTCGTTCTCTCTTCTCTCTAGGTTGAGTTCCCTCACAGCCTTATAAGTCTAGCGGTATTGGGCCTCCGGTAGACAGGGTCTGTGCACTCCTTAGTTGGGATCTAGAGTCGCCTTCCTATGTCACCACTGGGAAGATAAGAGCGAGTCCGAGCCGTAGTGAGTCTCTTCTATCTTATCTATGCTCAATAGCCATCCAGTTTTGCGTTTCTCGACTTCTTCTCCTCATTCTGCTTTTTCGTTATTATTGAGTTCATTCGGTTTTTTCTTTATGCCTAATCTTGATAATAACTCAACTTTAACCAGATTTGAGCTTAAAATTGATTCATTTGTTGAGGGGGAGTTTGGGAATCTGTTCATGCATTGCATATAGACTGCATTTCTTGTTTAATGAGCTTTGTCTATTATGCAATTGATTTCTTCTTCATGCTATACACCATGCTACATCATATGGAGGAAATCACTAGCTTAGATATGTCCAAGTTCATTTAACTTGCTAAGCTTTAAAATGAAAAAAGCCTTAAATGAAAAACTTGATGAAACTTGTTGCTTTTACTTGCTAGGTTTCTTCTCTAGAGGTTTGTGCCATAATTTGAGAAATTTAGGAGTTCTCTAGAGTCCCTATAGCAACTTGGGTGAAACTAGTTTGATCCATGCTAGAGTCCTTCAATTGCTCATGAATCGTTGTGCTAAAAATGAAAATTAAACAAAATTGACTCTTCTTGTGCACATACGACTCAACACCTTGTATTCACAAGACCGCTTCCCATTGCACTTGGGATGAACTTGAATACATCGTGTTTGACCTAGACCATCCTCTTAAGAGCTCATCTTGAGATGGTCGATACGCTTGAGTCAATTGGTTGTCAAAAGAAAATGCAAATAAATTAAAAACAAAGACATATGTGGGTAAAGAATGCAAATAATGTCAAACATTTGCACCCGCTATGTCTTGTATGATGATAAATCAAAATTTGCATTAAGTGATAAATGAGCCCAAGGACCTTGTATGCTCTTCTAGATTCCCCAAAGTGTTGAGTAGGTTGAACTCTAGGTTTTCCTTTGATCCTTAGAGTGGCTATTCTTCTATTTTTGAAACTAAAGCTAAGTGTTGCACTTGTCAAATCTTGCTAAAATGAAATATTCAAAACTAAGCTCGATTTGCACTTGGACATGTCTTAGTTTAGTCATCTTCTCAAATTGACAAGCTTGGTGTAATATCCTTCCATTTTGATCAATTGATAATCTTCAAAGCTCTTTCGATTGCATTTCATGCATACATAAAAAAATTGATGCCTATATTGCCAAAAGGGGAGAAAACGTAGAAAAGGCATCACTAAAAGATAAAATGTGAATGCTTATTTGGTTATTATGATCTTTGTAAAACTATGCTACTACTCGTTGGATCATAATCTCATAATCACATTTGACATGTTTAGTTGGATTTTAGAGTTTTTGTTGAAAACTTGCTCTTTCTTAAATTTAACTCTAAAATCTGAATTCCTCTTCGTCAACTTGGTCATGGTTCTAATTTCTATCTTTGGACCAAGTTTGACTTTGCAACTGAAAATTGCTTTCTTCTTCATTTTCTTCAAACTCAAATTTATGCCTTTTGTATGGTTTGTCAATATACTCATCAAGGGGGAGATTGAAGGACCATGTGGAGGTCCATCCATGTTTGTGATGAGTATTTGACTTTATTTGAGCAAGGTGTGCTCAAGTTTGAGTTTGATTTGGATTGATTTTCAAAATGAAGCAATTTGAGTTGTCTCGCCAGAGTGGCGATCTGGTCGTCGATGGACGCAGTAGTGATGAGTTGGATGGTTTATTGCACATCTTTGTGGGCATTGCTATGTGAGGAGTTTCCTTGTCTTTGATGGTTGCAGGACGACGGTGCTAGGTCATGGTGAGGCGAAGGATGACCGGACTAGGCGAGGAGCGCTGAGGTCCAGACGGTTGGGAGATCGCGGAAGATGATCGGAGACGGAGTCCGGCAAGTCAAGAAGACAAGGAAAGGAGATGATGCTAGCTAGATGCCGCGTGGATCAATGAGGACCGCTCGGATTGAGGTCTAGTTGATAGGTTAGCGGGTCTAGGTAGTATGCTTTGAAAACTGCAAGAAAACCCGGTATGTGTGTGGGTTTTGGGTTAGCCCTTGCATGGCTGTGTGTGTGGGTTAATCCTAGCCCTTAGATGAGTGCTCTAGGGTTGAGGGACTCATCCAAGGGTGGTAGGTGGCCCAAGAGTAGTATAAATAGGGGTGGAGGGTAGCCTCCTTCCCTTGAAGGTGTTGAGGTTTTGATGCTCATTTGAGCTTTGCCCACATGAATGTGAGGCTTTGTAACCTCCTTCCAGAAATGAAAGTTTTATTCATCCACCTCTGAATTTATTTTATGATTTACATTATGTCTTTACTTTACGCAATTTAAATTCAGCATTTACTTTCCGCAATTACATTCCCGCAATTTACTTTCAAGTAATTTGATTTGCCTCCCCTCCTTCTAAATGCTGCTGTTCTTGGATGTTTTGAGTGTGTTCATATGGTTTTACATCTCTTTTGCACTCTTGGATTGAGTAGAGAACATCTTTTCTTTCAAGTTCCAACTTTGTTCTGAACTTGTTCTTCGCGCAGCAGTCAGTGTTTGATTTTTGTAAAAATATAGAAAATCCTTTTGAGTGATTCTTGTTGGAGGAGGTGAGGGACTCTGATATCCGCTTGCAGAAAAATTTTGAGTTCACTTGTTGTACCGTTTGGGCGCCATGAGGTGAAAACTGAGCCCCAAACGTTCTGCTCGAAGTTCTTGACCAGACTGTGTTCTTCGATTTTTCGGTTTTTTCTGTAAGGCGTTTTGAGGAGAAATTTGGTGGAGTTCTTCAAGACTCTGATGCTCACAGGAGAAAAATCTCAAAATTTTGTGAGCTACAGAAACCCACCAACCTCCTGTGCAAATTGAGGACAAGTTCTGGGAATTCTGTTTTGCTTTTCTGAAAGTGACTTTTGTGATTTGAATTGATGTCCTTTCTAAAAGCAAGAGTTTGAATTGATTCCTCTTTATCTTGGACACTAGACAACCAGGATTGTGACTCAAAAATCCCCATATATTTTATGGTACTTATCCATGCAAGCTTGGGGTACACATAGTTGTCTAGTTTTTCGGGTTTTTCACAATTCCTTTTGAGCGATCTTGTCGAGGTTTTTGTTGGAGTATTTTGGGGGAATTTTTATTTGCGACCATTCACCCCCTCTGTTCGCCATTTCGGTCCTTCAAAGATCCACTCGGGGATAAAATGACTTGGTGATCGCCAGAGCCTGGCTAGCACCGTTGATCGCCGTGTCCTTCAAGAGTCTCTTAAGCTCCTTGGGGGCTTCCTCCAACTGGGAGATAACATGGTCCCTGCTGAGCAACCTCTCGCCTCTGGGATGAAGCAACCTCAGCAACAACTCAGAGGCCTCGCGAAGCTTGGAGCAAGATGTTTCAAGGGCCTCAACCCTCTCGTTATAAGCGGCTTATTGCGCCCGCGTCTTGAACTTGTAGTCCGTAAGTTTAACCAGATTATTAAGAAGAACCAAGAAGACAATGAAGGAAAGGAGGGCCAAGCTGCCGAGCGCACCTTCTAACTCCTTCTCCGATCTCAATTTGGAGACCTCTGAGGTTTTAAGTTGCTATTGGAGCTTTACAATAGTAGAGTCTCGAGCTGACACGAAGATGAGGAATTCAAAAGACCGGGCGATTAAACGAGAACACGGGATGGTCCAGGAGATATCTACCTCGAAGGGAGCCAACGATATCTAGCTTCTCCTGCCGCAGGGTCTCCTTCTCCTCCCGCAGGCTTGACCTCTCGATCAAGATTCTCGCAGCTTGGCTACATGTTTAGCCATGATTCGCTCCAATTCCGCCAGATATTCCTGGCGCGTCCTGACCTCCGGGAGCATCTTCTGGAGGTACTCGGACTTCTTCACAGAGCGCTCCCCCAATTTCTTTAACCATCACAGGGAAAGGTGACTACATGCTAACTGGCATAAGCAAGAAGGCGGCGAGAGTAGAGAAAATATTACTTGGGCCAGGCAAGCACAAGCAGCGGCATGACTATAAAAGTCGTTCCGTTCCTTCTCCTCTGCCGGATCGTTAAGGGACTCCAAGCCGCCCTCCTCATCAACCCACGTGGTTTGCATTATGAGTTGGGGGCGGCAGGAGTCGGCGGAACCCGGGGAATCTCTTCTACCTTGGGGGATGGACGGGAGACGGGCCCTCGAGCAGCAGGACCTGATGCAGAAGCACGGGGTGTCGACGAAGGTGGCAGTGGCTCGGAGGGCGCCCCAGTGTCTCCAGGCGAGGCAGTTTGTGGGGCCCCTCAATCGGGTCAGGTATGTCCTGGGGCTCAAGTCCCTCCGGGGCTCCGGATGGTGTCTCAATAGGAACGTCATAAGAAGGATTCCTATAAGAAGAACGATCAGTAAATAAGCCGGCAAAACGCGTCGAATAAGAGTCGATGGGGGCATCAAACTTGTCGGACTTCTTTATTCTCATTGGGGGCTTCTTTCAGGTGGCAGAGCCACTCCCGGAGGGATCACTCGAGGCGCTACAAACTGAAACCCTGGGTTCCTCCCGATTGCCCGAGTCTCTCGAAATTGGACTCGGCTGTACCACGGGCTCGTGGGGAAGGGGAGCCAAAGGCACTGGGGTTCATGCTAGCGGTTCCTGAATTTTGGGACCACCAGTCGGGCGCCGGGGCTTCGCAGGGTTCTTGGCAATCGCTTTTTTCCCCTTCTTGGCGGCGGGGTCTCCAGCCGGGGAGCTCGCAGGTCGTTTAAAGGGAGCGCTCTTATGAACGGGCATTTCTGGGAGAGGCGCGTCACTGAAAAAAGCTAATCATCCCGAAAGGAGTGTTAAAACAGATTAAGAGTCATTCAAAGGTGAATGTGGAAATCTATCACCTAAACTTTCTCACCTCGTGAGGAGGGTTTGATGAAGTGAAGGACGCTGGGCATCCGGTGGTGGACATCTCAATGCTCGGGATGAAAAGTCACCTACCCGAGCATATACCGCTCCTTCGACATCGCCGGGTAGTTCCGGTCGGATCGCCCTTTCCTTCAAATGCGATCCCGGATGGACTCGCTCCTTCAGAGGTTGTATCCATGAGCAACAAAATGAAGGGTCGGACTAACTCCCGTGAGACCATCTTCCTTTAATTTGTCGATCAAGACCAAGAGGTCTTGCACCTGATCCATATCGCTAGCATTGGGAGCAGATACCCAAGAAAGGGACAACTTAGGCCGGCGACCGACAAAAGAGGGGAGAGTAGGATCAGGATTGGCACAGTAGAACCACTCCCGGTGCCAGCCTTTATTAGAAGTTTTGAAGGGAATAGCAAAGTAGTTTTTCTTTAACCCCTCCCGCAGCTGAAATCCGGCTCCCCCAATTACCTTGGGGTCGCTCTTTGAGGGATAAGGCTTCAAAAGGTAAAAATGGCGAAAGAGATCGAAATGGGGGTGGATGCCCAAGAAAGCCTCACAGAGGTGAAACACAGAGGGAGATTTGCAGGATGGAATTGGGATTCAAGTTCACCAATTCAATGCCGTAGAAGAAGAGTAGACCACGAAGAAAGGCGCAGATAGGAAGGCCCAGCCCGTGTTGGAAGAAAGATTCAAAAACCAATTCTTCTTTGGAACGAGGAGTAGGGATGGATTCACCTGCGGCCGGTCGTGCGGAGATTAAAGCCAGGGCTGGAAGAACCCCGTCATTCACCATGGATTGCAACCTCTCTTCCGTCGTCACCGAGGTGGTCCAATCTTGAGGCAAAGGCTGCGAGGAGGTGTCTTTGGAAGAATGAGAAGACATTTTTGGAGGAAAAGATCAACGACGGCGCAAAGATGCAAGCGCAACAGCAGTTAACCCTGGCGACGGAGAAGTCGGAGAGAAGGAAGCAGGAGAGACAGGGGTGCGCGATGGGAAAAATGAACTATCGGCTTAGTCTTTAAAGAGGGAAAAATTAGGTTTTTGCCGAATCGGCGGGAAAAAGATTGACCCTGCTCTATGCTTCGTAATAATTTGCTAGCCCGGCGTCCTGACATACAAAGGCAGTCATGGTTTGACCAAGTCATATTTGGGACGCGTTGCTCCCCACGATGGGATGTTTAACCACTTATCGAACTAACCGAGACGTGGGTATCCTCCAGTTTGGATTAAAAACAACTTCTTGTGATATGCCCCATGTCGAGTCGTTAGTTGGTTACCGCATTGCGGAATCATATATCACGGGTTGAGCCTGATAAGGCATGGTTCCAATGGTATGCCCCAAGATGGGTCGATAAGCTGTGCATCGTAATAAATGAGTACGGATACCGTTCAGATAAACCTTGATATGTCCCAAGATGAACCAGAGTTGTATCCTACACCAGTCGAATATAGGTATCACTCGGCCATGAGCTGAGAAAATCCTGATACGCTCCAAGTCGAGCCTAAGCTATATCCTTCAGCAGTCGGATATGGGTATCACTCGGCCAAGAGCCACGTGTGAATGGTACGCTCCAAGTTGAGCCTAAGCTATATCCTACACCAGTCAGATATAGGTATCACTCGGCCATGAGCCAATAAAAGCCTGATACGCTCCAAGTCGAGCCTAAGCTATACCCTACAAAGAATCGGATATGGGTATCACTCGCCAAGAGCTACGTGAATATGATATGTCCCAACTCAGACCAAAGCTATATCCAACAAAGAATGGATATAGGTATTATTCGCCAAGAGTCGCAAATCCTAATATGTCCTGTGTCGAACCTAAAATATATCCTACAACGATTGGATACGAGTATCACCCACCAAAGAGCCATGCAAGCTTCGATATACCCCAAGTTGGGTCTAAGCTATGTCAAACAACGATCATGGACATAACTTGGGAAAGGTATTTCTTTATTATAAATTCTCTGCATTATGCCAATAAAATATTTTCTTACATTTACAGGGATCCTATATTTCTCCAAGACGCGATCGAAGGCCCACCAGAGCTTCCCTAGCCCTATAAAGGGTGGGGAAAATCTCGAGGAAGGTGTCGAGGCGACGTGGTCGATGGCGACGGCTTTGTCTTTCGCCCATTCACCATGGCGAGGTCGAAGGACGCCCACTCCTCGGCGAGTTTAGGGTCCCGCCGCCCATGAAAATTCCTCGGGAAGAAGGTGGAGCTCGAGTAGGAAGATGGAGAACTAAGCGTGAGGGAATAAACTCCAGAAGCATTGGTTCGCCTTTTATAGTTGATACGATAAGGTTGAAGTAAAAGCGAGGATGCAAAGACATCAGAAGCCGAGGGGACTTGGAGTTAAAGTGATTCAGAAGCCAAAGAGTTTTTCGGAAAATGAATTGGCACAGGAAGTCAAAACAACCTCGAAGACTGTCCAGGGTTATATTCGAGTCCTTCATAATCCCCTTGCTGCAAAGAAAAGCATTGAAATCAAAAAAGAAACAAGTCAGAGGTTTATGCTAGAAGCTGAAAACGCGGATCCAAGTTGAGTCCCAGATAAAGATATAGCAACCAGATCATGAGTCACTCGGGGGCTACTATGGAATATAAGAACCCAGGTGTCTTCATAACCAGCCCAGAAGTGCCTAAGGGAGAGACAGGGACGAGAGGAAGGCCCGAAGGATAAGCTCCGCGCCAAGCCTTACTACTGTGCGGAAGGGGGTACATCCTAGAGACAGTTGAACATATAGTTAGATATAAGAGATACGGTTGTAATCCGAGTTGTTAGCAGGGTAGATAAAGATGTAAACTCTATCCTGTAACAGATTAGTATCTAATAACCGATCGGAATCTCTTAACCGATCGGGAATCTTAAACCGCCCCACCCCCATTATATAAGGGAGAGGGCGGGCAACAACAGACACATCGAGCACATTGAGCTATCTTAGATCCAAGAGATCCACATAATTCCAGCACACAGGACTAGGGTATTACCTCCTCCGTCGAGGGCCTGAACCTGTCTAAACCTTCGTCTTGTGTGACCTTCGAGTTTGAGATCTAGCGCCTGCTCCATAAATTCATTGCCGACCACAAAAGTCGACAAGTCTGTTTTCTCTCTGTTCTGGTGTTTATTTCCTATTCTTTTATCGATTCGTGTAGACGTTGAATTGTTCGGTGTTCCGGAGGAGGAATCGTCGCTTCAAGACCCATGTTCAGAGCAAGATCAGAACCTATTCCAAGGCAAGTTGTGCTTTGATCATGTTGAACCCATGTTTACAAAGTCACTATATTGTTTTACTTCATTGCATACTATTTCACTTATACAATTGTTTCAAATTAAATTGGGATCTAGTTAATCTACCAATTGATCTATACCCTACCTTGCTAATTGTATGCCATGGTCTAATTGTCACCCTAGATTGGTTCACTATAGTTGGTTGGTATTGAAATCAACATGGGAAGGTTAGAACGTCATAGTTGCTTAGCCATGCCACGTCATCATATGTACATGAATCATTAATGTTTAATATTGACTAATGGAATATTGAACAATGTTATGAACGTGTGTGTCATGTGTGGTCACACGATGAGATTGAGTTGATGTGGCGATGGATGTCACGCAATGATGTTGAATTGTTGATGGCACGTGGTGCTTGGTAATCAATCGGGTGGTTATGATTTAGATCGGGGCAAGTGGCAAGGGGCGAGTATGCAAAGGTGGGCCCGATGAGCAGAGGGTATGTGGAAGTCTTGCTTCGATCATCTTAAGGACTTAATCTTGCAAGCCTTTGACCTGAGCCTTTCATGCAACCACACGTCTGGAATGGGACAGCCTAGCTGACTAATTTGTAATACTTAGATTTCGGTGCTGCTATGGTGTATAGTGAGTCCCGGGTTTACGCAGTAACTCACATGGCGCAAGAAGGGGGCCCTGTTGTGGTGGTTTAGCCCTTCAGTGTTGAAACCTTAGCGAATAGTACTGGGACTAAGTAGAGCATTGTAAAGGATTTGTTATGATCACTCGCCTTTGTGGTGTTTGGTTGTATCGTGTGGGTAAAGTGCATAACCTCTGCAAAGTGTAAAATCTATTTGGATAGCCGTGCTCACAGTATTAGACAATGCTTGAGAATTACAGTCAAAGGTTAGACTTTTATTAAATGAAAACTTGTTGGGATGGCAAGATTGCCATGGGAGGTTGGAATTTGACTTAGGATTGGATATCCTGTTTACTTGAGAAGCTGAATCTATTAATTATTGATATTTGTCTTACTGTCTTTCAATCTATTTATCGTATTCTTTTATAAATGCTGCTTTACTACAAAATAGCCATATTAGCCATTCCTTGGAATAAGCCATGCATATAGAGTATTAGACTTGCATTTCTGTGCACAACTTGTGCTTTATGTACTCACTCCACAACAACAACTTCAGAAGAGGAAGAGACTACGCCAGTCATGGAGGAATATCGTGATGATGAGATTGCTTAGGGTCTGAGCCTCGTCAGTTGCCTGTGGTGAACTGGTGAGCTACTATGTTTACTTTATTTCCGCTGCCTCATATTTGCTATTTCCTAGTAAGTCTTGTGAGACAATAATCATGTAAGACAACAGTTATTATTTAATGGAGTTTACTCTATATTCCGCTGTGTATGACAGTGATAACATCTATGTTGAGTCTGTGTGTACTAGCATGATCCTGGACTAGTGCAATACACAGAGGGTCCGGATTTGCATATTCGGGTCCCGACAATGGAGTTCCTTCCAAATGAAGATATCATGACTCTTGGGCAAGCACGGATGTCGTTCATCAAGTAGCCCACGACAGGTGTAGTCCTACTGAAGGTAAAAATCTCCCAAGTCTTCTCGATCATTCCAGTACTGAAACACGTTACATATGCATTTGCTTCGTAGGTTCCTATCGTACCTATGCCTGCTTCTGCTCCTGCTCCCACCTCCATGACGAGTTCTACGTAGAGTGCAGAGCTGGTGCACAAAAGAAATAGCACGACAGCCAAAGAACCACAAGAGGCCTCAGACTCCTTCTGTAAAGAAGGCAAAGTTGACAGAAGTCACAACACCCCTAGAAATACATGGAAAGCCCTTTGTCCATAAAGGAAAGTTGGTAGAGGCTAGAGAGCCCCCTCAAGATTTCAAAGAGTATGTACATGGAAAGCCCCTTTTGCTTAACAACGAATTGAATGATCTAAGCCTGTGCACTCGCTTACTCCATGGATGATACATTGACAATACGAATGAAGCCGAGCTCCACGTCGATTTCAATGTGAGGTATAGAGGGGGGTATTTCCACCGTGAGGAGTATGGCACATTTTCAGTCAGTTTTAAGGATCTCTTCCATTTATACCAACTGATAGCCATTGATATTTCTACTGTACGATCCTGAACGCTATGAATATCACACCATACAACATAAGCCTATGACTGTTATAGGATTTTGTATTATGTTTTTTAACATTTGACACGAGTTGCTGGATAATGAGGCAGCGAGTCATGAAGGGTAAACACGCAGTTGGGTTCATCGACCCGAGATGGTGTCTGCGACCATAGCTAGGCTTCAATCAGAGTTCCTTGCCAATTACATCAAGCAGGCACTACAGGCTGAGGCGAAAAAGGACTTCGTTCTATTCTCATACCACGAGGAGTATGTACTACTTTACCCTTCAATTACTTGTACGCACTTAAACCGTATATAAACTTATTTTCTTGCACTACATACCATTTAATAAGCAACTATTGGGTTCTACTAGTGCTCGCTCCGAGTGAAAACAAAGTCTACACTTTTAACTCGCTCGAGAAGAGACCAATTTCCTACGTGATCAAGCCTGTTTTGCAGAAGTAAGTACATTCCTCTAACCTAACACTTTCTGTATTTAACTACGTTCATTTTTTTTGCCTCAATGGCATATCTGCAATGTATGTAGGGCTTTCTTATCTTACGTCGCTGAAGGATAGCGACACGATGACAAACGAGGTGACCAGTTGGAGTGGAAGCGCTTCAAGGTACAAGTGCCTAGCATAGGATTAATTTTTTCTGACATCTATTCTGTGTCTCTTAATTTGATTTTCTTTGTTTACAGTGTCATCAACAGGGCAGTGACGACCTATGCGGCTTCTACATCATACATCACATGCTAGTCGTGGTCGGTGGCGCACACCTTTTCCTTAAGGTATATGTACATGCATAATACACGCAGGCTTTTACATACAAATTTTAAAACTTAAATTATTGCACTCATTTCTATTTTTCAGAAGATTGATATCCCCCACAAGAGCTTATGAACCAAAGATCTCAATAAATTACGAGACCATTTATGCCAGTGGTACTGGATAGAAGTTATAGCTGTGGACGGTAGGTTTAGAGAACCGACAGACTCCTACTAACCCGTATGTAAACAATATTATATCATGTGAATGTGATATGTGTACTAACTGTTAAACATGTTTGTGTTCTATATTATGAACAAATGTGATATGTGTATTGTAAAGTGTTTGTATTCTACATATATTGTGAATGTGGTATGCATATTGTGTAATCTGTACTATTTTGGTGCATACTGTGTGTAATCTGTATTGTTTTTGGGAGGATACACAAACAACAAACAGTACACCCCCTCATTACAATCGGTTTTGAGCTAGAACCAATTGTGATGGTGCCCTCACACAATTGGTTCTAAGTTAGAACCGATTGCCAATTGTGATGAGGGCCTCTAGAACCGATCGGTTGCACCTCAGAACCGATTGTCATGAGGCCCAATCACAATTAGTTCTAACTCATAACCGATTATGATGATGCCTTTATCACAATGAGGCAAAAACCGACTGTGATAGCTCTTCCTCATCACTGCCTAATGACTTTGTATCGCCACCAAAATCGACTCTGATGACGAAAAAGAACCGATTGTGATGTACATTCCTGTAGTAGTGATAGTGACAGGAGTATTTGGGCTAGCATTTTTCTCCTTAAGGATATCTACTTTAGAAACTACACTATCATGATGAGTCCTTAGGTTTTCAAGCTCCACAAGCACAGCATCACAAAGCACACAATCATCGCCACAGATGAAAGAAGATCTAAGTGAACCTATCTCCGTGACATGTTACCTACCTTCTTCTCTAGCTCCAACAACTAGCTCTAGCTCTAGCATAGAATCCTCCTAGCTAACAAATGCCTCATTATGCCCATCATAGGAAGGTACCTCATATGACTCGTTGTAGAGCTCACTGTAGCTGATGCCGTTCTCGTCGGCCATGAAGTACATGCCGGTGAAGTCATCGCCGCCCTTGGTCTTCTCTTGCTGATCATCCTCCCCATCGTCGTTGCTTCAAGTCTCGGTGTCGAGAGAGTGATGTCGCAAGTGCGGTGAGGACGAGATGAAAGAGTTTCTTGTTCTTTGCGAACTTGTGGAACTTCTTCTCACGAGATGGAGCCTTCTTGCGGTTCTTGTCAAGATAGTCATTCTTGATGAAGTAGGTGATCGATCCACCTCTCTCATCTCTCTCACCCTCTTGTATGCATGGGAGAACTTTCTAGCTAAGAGGGTGAGTTCATTTTTTGGAAATCTTTCCAGATGATCATCGCTCATCTCATAAATAGCGGAGAGGGAAAACCAGAAGAACTCTCAGAAGCAGGATCGGTGACCAAGGCCATCGACTGTGACTTCGTCTTGTGAGAGACGACATCAATCTCATGAGTCTTGAGTCAGGAATGAATCCCATCAAGAGTCAAGGTCAACAAGTCCGTGGAGTCCTTGATTTAGATCACCTTCATCTCCCAAACTTGAAGATCGAGTGCCGTCAGAAAATACCGAGCATTATCCGAGTCAGGATATGTGGTACCAACTGCTCGGAGATCGCTCAGGATCTTCATGAAACGACCAAAGCACTCATTCAAGGACTCCCCAGTGTGTTGTTTGAACTTGTTGAAATCACGCTTGTACTGATCTTGCCTTACTGTCTTGATTTGGGTGGTGCCCTCATGGTAAGCATCGCGGGTCACCCAAATATGGTGTGCAGAACATAAGTGGGAGATCCAGTCATACTCACTACGGCTAAACCCCTGTATAAGGATGTTCCTTGCCTTTGCATTCGCCTCAATGTTAGCCATATTCTCGGCATTGACGTTCTCATTGGTAGGAACAACATACGGGAGCTTCAACTTCTGCCATATCATGAAACCTTGGACAGTGATGTATAACTCCATCCTGGATTTCCAAAAAGGATAATCCACTCTAGAAAAAATTGATGGCTTGGTGGAATACTTGTCCGACGCCATGGCTCTCAAGACCAATCAAGATCTAAAGAGAGCAAAATGAGGCTCTGATACCAATTGAAGGACTAGAAATAACGTTTAGAGGGGGGTGAATATTCACACAATTTTCCCTCCAAAGAACCCAACCAAAACCTCCCAAAACCTTAGAAAAGCGGAAGATCTCCTGAAAAATCGAGTCTGGGGTGGCACTACCGTGCTATAGAGGCTGGTAGTGCCGAGATGAACAGTAACCCCAATACTACTGGGGTACTATAGCAGTAGTTCCGAATGAACAATAAACAAGGTATGAACAGTAAAATCAGCACGAGTTCAAGATCAAAAAATAGTATACCATTTGATCGGCTAATTCAAACCCTGTGAAGCTTTGTAGACACCTTCCTATAGATGTCAGGAACCTATTCCAATCTTCAATCGTAAGAATTGACGTCAAAGTTCTGACCTTTTTCAGATCAAGGAAGAGTGCACAAAAACCGCGCCAAAACCCAAAAATTCATCATGTGCTTGCTCGTGGCGATTTAATGGTCTAGATGACCTTAAATGGTCTCCCACATGTCACAGCAGGAAAGAACACTCAAGACTTATCCCTCAAACCAAAAAGATCTAGATCTACCTCAAGAACTTCCTTTTCAACTCAAAAACCGGTTTCTTGAAGAAACTTGGTTGATCAAGAAGCTTGCCTACATGATTAAGCACATGATCTATAGAGGATACATCTATCAATCTTACATCCTTGGTAGCACGAGATCAAGAAAGAAAAAAACCACAACAAAGAGATCAAGAGCAAAGTAAGAAGAAGATCAAAACTTGAGATAAACACTTGAGCAAAGAGATGATTTGCATTCAGATCATAAAGAGTTTTACAAAGCCTCTCACTAAAAGGTAAATCTCCCAAGGAGCACACACACCACACAACAACACAAAATCTTGTGAAAAAGCTAAAACTCCTAATGACTAAGTCTAAGGTCTAAGTCCTTACCTCCCACTACATCTTCTTTTATAGTGGAGACAACCCTAACCCTAACCTGGACACTAAGTTGGATATCGTCCACTCTAACATGGGCTAACCAAAACCCAACACTCTTAACGGGTTTCTCACTAACACAAGCATGCTTCTCAAAGCAGCCATTACATTGACGCCAAATTCGCTCCACGAGCCCGAATTTGCGTCCAACTCCACTTTGGTGTAACCTAAACCACTTAGGCACCACCACGGTTTTCCAAACTGCCTCAGCCGCCGTTATTGGACAAATTACTTAATTGTCTCAATGACCGGTCTTCCTTCTCCTCCCTAGGTCTACCTTTCTGGACCTCAACTCCTCCCTAGGTCTAGTCTCAGTCTATGTCGTTGCCCACCATGTCCAACACCAGTGCATCAAGCTCCGGTTCCTTGTCTTCCCGATTTGCAACCACTTCCCGGCCTCAGTCATTTTCCAGCATCCCTTGATCGTTCTGGACCTCAGCTCTCCTAGCCTAGTCCCGATCTCACCTTCGCCTCACCATGACTAGCTCCGGAGTCCTGCAATCACTTAAACAAGCAAACCATCACATAGCATTGTTCACAATAATATGCATTAATCAATAATTAATGCAAATATTAAGCTCAAGTCGCAGTAATGTCGGCACTACCGCCACTGGGCCGGTAGTACCGCACCCCTGGCACCACCATTCCTGGTTGGCCGGTAGTGCCGCTTGCACTGATCAGCCCCGAGAAAACCCTCTTTGAAAAACAACTACCGCCAATGGAGACCGATAGTACTGCACCCCTGGTATTACCGCTCCTAGATGGCCGGTAATGCCACCTGCGTCTAACCCTAGTGAAAACACATATATGTAAAAAGATTACCACTCCTAAGATTGGTAGCTCCACAGGGCCGGCAGTACCGCTCCTACATGGCCGGTAGTGCTGCCTTTGACTTGATAACATCTCAAATTGCTTCAAATTCAAAATAAAATTCAAAGCAAATTCAAACTTAAGCATCACATGCTCAAACACTGTCAATAATTCATCACAAATCTAGATAGACTTTCACATGGTCTTTCAAAATATATCTCCGTTGCATTGGCAAGAGAGGCTGAAAGTCTTCTGTAAAGTGGTTTAATCCGAGGAGGAGGTTCTGGAGCTTTCGGAGGCGATTACCCTAGTCAGGAGGCAGTGTGCCATGCAACGCATTCATTGTCACACTGAAGCAGGTTAGTGAGGAAAGGTTGAAGAATGTTGTAGGGATGGTGCCTGATAAGTGGTTTCCACCCAGCGCCACGAGCTCAAGACCACTGAGCCTGCCAAGGTCCTCAGGGATGGCACCGTCAAGTTGGTTCGTGGTGAAATAGATTTCTTGCAGTACGTGCCGAGAGGTTGGCGAGTGATGATGGAATGATCCCAGTGAAGTTGTTCTTTTGCAGGTGTATGGCCTTGAGACTTGACAAGCCTCCGAGCCAAGCGGGGATTTCTCCTGTGAACCAGTTTGAGCCAAGGTAGATGTATTCAAGACGGGTGCAATTCTTCACGTTGATCTTTACTTCACACCATGAAATTGTTAGATAATTAAACATATTAATGATAAATTTATTTCGAAAATAAACTATGACAATAATTGAAAATAGAACAAAGAAAATAAATAAACTAGACACAAGCAATATACCAATTGCCACATTGCAATGTCTATCCCATCCATATTATTGATAGATAGAACATATATGCGGTTCGTGTGCGTTACCGAGATGGCGCGAAAACGTGACCGAACCGGTAGGATTTCGATGAAGATCAGTAGGCGATGTAGACGAAAGCCGATCGTCGGTGATGAAAAACAGCGAGCAGTCGCGTGAAGACGTTTCCTAAAAACGTGATTTGTCCTCTCCCGGTGCAAGATCTCAAAGACCGACGTTTCAAAGACCTGCTCTCCCAACAGCCGGTACATGCTGGTGAAGAGACGGGGAAGACGAAGACAACGTAGTACTGAGAGAAGGCAAAAGGTTCAAGAGATATATGATCTCTGTTCTGTGTATATATAACAGAGAGAATCATAGAGCACGATACGAGTCTGTTACGGATATCACGTAAAATCCACTCCACAATTCGAGTCAGTTATGGATTCGTTCGCGCAGTTAATACTATGTTAACGTAACCGTGTTGACTACTTAATCCCACGTTGCAAAAACTGCAAAAAAAGAACTATGCCTGCACCATTCACGCGCATATGGCGTAAGCGCGCCGCCTAGCTTGGCAAGACGAGGCAGACACTGGTGTGTTCTCTTCTACTTCTTCTCATACTCAAGCATGGTGTAGGAAACCTCCTTATAAGGTGTCTTCATCCACCTCCACTAGCAATGTGGGACTATTGCATTTTCATCTCTTTTTCACCTAACGGGACTTTAGGATTTTTCAAAAATTATTTGTGAATTAATGGATCTAACCCAAATAATTCCAACAGAAATGAGCTGTTGGATAAGTCAAGATATTGTAACCGAGACAGATGGCCAATCGATGAAGGTATTTCACCATGCAAATTGTTCCAGCCGAGGTCTAAAAATTTCAAGAATGTGAGGTTCCAGATGGTAGGCATGATTGTGCCGGCCCTCTGAAGTCTGAAGAGAGGTTAAGCCAGGGTTTACATTATCGAAAAAAATAGGTCGATTTTTGTCTTTATCGCTACGGTTCGGTTTCTAAAATCGCTCGATAAACCGATCAATTAAAATAATTCGAAAATTCGAAAAAAATTATTTTTTGTAAAACGGTCAAAAATCGTTGAAAATCAAGCGATTATCGACGATAATCGCTAAAAAATCAACCGCGAGAAGAACACAATCAGTCTGTCGATTATCGGTGAAACTCCAATTTTTTTGAATTTCTTTTTCAAAAGTTTGATTTCGAAACCATTAGATTTTTGACGATTTTCGACAAAAATCGGTAACCAGCCCTGGGGGCGATTTTTCAGGTCAAAACGATAATGTAAACCTTGGGTTAAGCACTGTGACCTGTGCGTATGCTCAAGGCTGCAACCAACACCTTGCCACATGCAGAAGTCTGATCCGAATGAAAAATGGTACAAACCACGTTTACCGAGAAGTCTGATCCGAATGAAAAATGGTACAAACCACATGCAGAAGTCTGATCCGAATGAAATACGCACTGTGACCTGTGCGTATGCTCAAAGCGATTACCGAGAAGTTTGATCCGAATGAAAAATGGTACAAACCACGTTTGAAAATTTTGAAAAGTTTTTATGAATGGTTATGATGTATCACTAATATTCTCATAAAATTTTCAGATGATGATCAAGCTTCATAAATTTTTAAAAATTCAGACAGTGCTATTTATCCTGTTAAAAGGCTTACCAGCAAGCTTGAAAAAAATAAAAAATGGTTCAAACCACGTTGACAAATTTTTAAAAATTTTGTGAATGGTCCTGATATAACATTAATGTTTATGTAAAATTTGTAGATGATGATCACGCTTAAATAATTTTTAAAAATTCTGACAATGCTACGTCCTGATAAAAACTTGATTATCAATATATATAGATTTGCTTTAGCAATCAAAAAAGGTTTAAAAATTTTAAAAATTTTACATCAATTTGATAAAGAAATGCTTAAGATCTCAAAAAATTTTGAATTATTATTATATTCCAGTGAATTTATAAAATTCTTACAATGAACATTAACATTTATGTCTCTCTCTTTTTGAGTTTTGAAATATAATATAACAAATGAAGTTCAATGATTACATATATTTGATTGACCAAACAAAAAAAATTTAATTTTTTTGAAATTTTTATAAAATAGTACTAAGGCAATTCTTAATCTCTCATAAAAATTTTAGATTATAATCACACTAAGAGAATTTATAAAATTCTGACAAGATTACTGTCACAATTATGTTCATTCATTTTTTGATTTTTTTAAAGATAACAAATGAAGTTCAATTATTTTGAAATTTTTTCTATACGATCCTACACTACTAAAGATAGTACCATAAATTTTTCAGATAATCACAATTTTATAAAAATCTGACAATGTCTCAAAACTTCGGCTTAAGGGTTATTATAGACCAAATCCGGTCGAATCTGGCCCTAAAAGTTTGAAAACCGACCAAAAATCAGGAATTTAGCTGATACAAATTTTTGAGGTACTGTAGTAATATCGAAAAAAAATAACTTTTTTTATTCGGCCAGTAGTTTGGATTTCGTGGTGACCCAAAATCCGAAATTTTGGCGAAAATTCGCCAAATTTCGGCGAGATTTGTATCCTGCTTCTAGGTATATGGTCCATCTAATCTGTATGCATGGTTTCATTGTCGTTACTAATTTAAAAAAACTTCGATCTATTTTTTAAACTTGTTCCGTTGTTAATCAATTTTTAACTCCACTCATCTTTCATTTTTATTTACCTTCTCCCTTTGTTTTCTGAATCTTTTTTTGGCTACGCTATTTTATAGCATGGCATTTCCATGGGTTCTGAGTTCTTTATTTTTCAAGGAAAACGAAAACCGAGCATAGTTCTTGTATGCTCAAATACTTCTACAGGTTTGACATTCTTGAGTCCCTTTTTTATGGAACCACGGGAGGCCAGCAGCCCACCCAAACTCGTATCACTTCAAAGTCACATTATGTTTTGTAGTTTTATTTGAAAATAGCCCTCTGCATGATGAAATTTTAGAAATGACCCATGAACAGAAATTTTTTTATCAGAAATCCAGCGGACAGCGTCAGCGGGAATTTTTTTTAATCTGGATTCCCGCGGACTGCGTCCGCTGTTTTTTTAATTTTTTTTAATCAGAATTCCCGCGGACTGCGTCCGCTGTTTTTTTTTAAAATACCAGAGACGTAGATCGCTGAATCCAGCGGACTGGATCCGTTGGAATTTGCCGCAGGGGGGCGAGCAGGGGGTGGGTGGGTTGGGGGAGGGGTGGCAATAATTTTTTGCGCATATAATTATAGAAAAAAATAAAAAATAATAATTTTCCACACATTGCGAATTTTTTAGTATATTAGCCAGCCTTGTGCGGTGCGTATAATTTTTATCGGAAATGTGGTCATGATGAAATTTCAGAAATATGATCGCGGAGTTTTTAGTGTTCTAGCTCTCTTGAACGTCGTTTTTACAGATCTGGCCGCTGTGGCGAATTAATTGCGTTTCTGGCCCTCTGACAAGATCATTTTGAGGGTGGGAGGCACTGGAGGCGGCATGCAGCAGCTCCCAGGCGCTGCATGTGTGGGGCCCGACCGAATTTTGTATTGTTCGTGTTTGAATTTTGTACTATTTTAGCCCTGGTCGTTAATCTTTTTTCCAGAAGTAGCTGTTGTTGCGACGAAATTGCAAAATTTTTACTGATTTGGCTATCTTCAATAACTTATTTACGAGAATAGCTCTGCATACTGATCGGGCAGCATCATTACTCTGCAAAGTCTCGTAGAGAAACCAGTAACAGAAGGGTGGTCGGCTAGTTAGCACACCTTGAAATACCTTTGATGCCACCCATGCAAGTGCGCCTTTAGATCATCGGAAGTCACAAGGTTCAGGCCAGATGTTGTCATGTTATGCCTCGATAATGTCGGACGCCACTCTTGCAATTTGAACACCAATATACTTAGGTTCTCCTTGAACAGATCATCCTTTCCATTATGCGTAACCTTCAACGTGTAATGAAGTGCTAGGATGCTTATATCAGGTGTCCACGAGAATGCTTTGCTAGAGGATCCAGCCATGGTGAAGTCTGAGTGAGAGCTATGTATGTGTGCCTGCGGTTTGGCCTTTTATAGACTCGACAGGGTGGTGTGTGGAATAAGTGTTGGAAGGTAAGGTTCGAACGTGCAAACGGACATCACAACGCTGGTGTGTAGTCAAGTCTGACTAAAAAAGCAGTCATGCATGCAAGGTGTCAGTACTGACAATATGATGTGCATTAAGTGGTCACTTCAGGGTTAAAAGTAGGTAGTGAGTTTTAAGCATTGGACAGAGTGTTGCAACTTGACACTGCGAAAGGTGATTGATGCATTCTTTTTTGACAGCTCGGCCTGACAAAGCTGCTACCTATGACTTGTCTACTCGGTCTGACAAAGCATCACACCCGTGAGTTGTCTAATCGCCCTGAAAAAGCTGGTGCAAGGGAGTTGTCAATTCAGTCTAAGAAAGCAACAAGCATCGTTCATGCATGGGAGTAATTTCTACATGTTGGAAGTGAAATTTGCCAGTTATTGGCTGTTACTACATGGTTATGTGATGATTTTTGCATTACGGATACTTCAGGTAAAGACTTCCAAAATCGTTTTCATATAATACGGCCCAGGTAACGTTATCATTTAGGGTGTTCGTGCTAACATATTATGTATGATAAGTAAGTTTTAATTTGGATATTTTTATATAATTTGGGTGTCCATATACTGGAGTATGTTTCTGGACAAATTCCCCCAAAATTTGTGTTTAGACGAGTTGTTTTTACCCCGTCGAAAAGGCTTAAGTGTTATCAAATCTGTGCAGTTTGTGGTCGTTTAGGGTATTTCTTGTGACAATTTATATGCAAAGAAGGTTACAAATAAAATATTTTTCCAGATTATAGTAATATATAGATATCAGAGAATGTTTCTCAGCTATTCCCTCACTATTTTGCATTTAAACACGATATTTTATGGGCTGTCGAAAAGCCTTATATGACCATGATGTTGTGACAATTTATATACAAAGCAGGTTACAAATAAAATATTTTTTCAGATTATAGTAATATAGATATCAGAGAATATTTCTGAGCTATTCCCTCACTATTTTGCATTTAGACACGATATTTTACGGACTGTCGAAAAGCCTCAGAATACATAAGTTAACAAAGTAAAAGATCATATAATATAAGAACATAAGAACAAATCAAAATATGATATTGAAATAGTACGTAAGGTACATCATTCTTACACCACTTCGAACGGTATCCAGGACCAAATTTGTGTCCATTACAGGAAACAAACTACTTCGCAAGTGTTGCATACAGTACAACTATGATAGCTACACACACAATCTTCTCCAACCACTTGACATGATCTAAAATGCGCTCTCTTGAACGCTAGCACGTTCAGCCTTTGCTTGAGCATAGGATCGAGCCTCTGCTCCATAGCAGCCTACAGTCTCTGTGGTCCTGTGCTTGAAGGACGCTCCATCGAGGTGTTTATGGTGTCCGCCCATTAAAAATATTGGTATCCTCTAGACTATGTGACAAGGTGAAGATGCGTTGAGACAGTGAAAAGAAATAAGCGCTCAAAACAAGTAGACAAGTCTAACATTGAAGAAATCATCAGTACAAAAAGAAATAAAACTAACTGATCAATAAGAAAAAAGGGTATTTTGTAGAACACCCGGCCGTTATTTCCCTCCGTGTTGGCTAGAACACGTTAGCTTGCACATGGCAGTTAGGACAATCGAGCTTCCTTGCAGTGGCAAAGAGCACTTCATCCTTATCCCATTTATTCCTTACAAAGGCCATGTCTCAAATGGCGAGCTCAGGAAATCGAATGGCTCGTGCTCTTGCCACTGCAAGGCAGCTCGATTGTCCTAACTGCCATGTGCAAGCTAACATGTTCTACGCCATCATGGAGGGAAATAACGGTCGGGTGTTCTACAAATGCTTTCTCAGTAAGTGACTAGTTAGTTTGATTTCTTTTTATACTGATGATTTCTTCAATGTTAGAGTTGTCTACTTGTTTCGAGCGATCTTATCTCTCTTCACTGTCTTTTCACTGTCTCAATGCATCTTCACCTTGTCACATAGTCTAGAGGAAGCCAATATTTCTAATAGGCGGACACCACAGACACCTTGATGGAGCGTCCTGCAAGCACAGGACCACAGGCTGCAGGCTGCTATGGAGTAGAGGCTCGACCCTTTGCTCGAGCAGAGACTGAACGTGCTGGTTTTCAAGATGAAGCGCATTTTAGATTATGTCAAGTGGTTGGATAAGATTGTGTGTAGTTATCCTTATTGTACTGTACGCAACACTTGCGAAGTAGTTTGTTTCTTGTAATGGAAACAAACTTGGTCCTAGATATCGTTCGAAGTGGTGTAAGAATGATGTACCTATTTCGATTGGTTAACTTATGTGCTTTTATTATATGATCTTTTCTTTTGTTAACTTATGTATTCTGTTATTACCTCCCACAGTAAACATTATGTTCATACAAGGCTTTTCGACAGCCCGCAAAATATCATGTCTAAATACAAAATAGTGAGGGAATAGCTCAGAAACATTCTCTGATATCTCTATATTACTATAATCTAAAAAAATATTTTATTTGGAATCTGCTTTGCATATAAATTTTGTCACAACAAATACCCTAAATGACCAGAAACTGCACAGATTTCATAACACTTAAGCCTTTTCGGCAGGGTGTAAAACAACTCGTCTAAACACAAATTTTGGAGGAATTGGTCCAGAAACATACTTCAGTATATGGACACCCAAATTATATAAAAATATCGAAATTAAAACTTGCTTATCATACATAATATGTTAGCACGAACACCCAAAATGATAATGTTACCGGGGCCGTATTATACAAAACGAGTTTGGAAGTCTTTACCTGAAGTATCCGTAATGCAAAAATCATCACATAACCATGTAGTAACAGCCAATAACTGGCCAATTTCACTTCCAACATGTAGAAATTATTCCCATGCATGAACGATGCTTGTTGCTTTCTTAGACTGAATTGACAACTCCCGTGCACCAGCTTTTTCAGGGCGATTAGACAACTCACGGGTGTGATCCTTTGTCAGACCGAGTAGACAAGTCATAGGTAGCAGCTTTGTTAGGCCGAGTTGTCAAAAAAGAAAGCATCAATCACCTTTCGCAGTGACAAGTTGCAACACTCTCCCAATACTTAAAACTCACTGCCTACTTTTAACTCTGAAGTGACCACTTAATGCACATCATATTTGTCAGTACTGACACCTTGCATGCATGACTGCCTTTTGAGCCAGACTTGACTACACACCAGCGTTGTGATGTCCGTTTGCACGTTCGAACCTTACCTTCCAACACTTACTCCACACACCACCCTGTCGAGTCTATAAAAGGTCAAACCGCAGACACACATACACAGCTCCCACTCAGACTTTACCATGGCTGGATTCTCTAGTAGAGCATTCTCGTGGACACCTGATATGAGCAGCGTAGCACTTCATTACACGTTGAAGGTTACGCGTAAAGGGAAAGAGGATCTGTTCAAGGACGAAAACCTAAGTATAGTGATGTCCAAATTGCAAGAGTGGCGTCCGACATTATCGAGGCATAATGTGACTGTCAACTTTTGTAGTCGACAATAAATTTATGGGGCAGGCGCTAGATCTCAAACTCGAAGGTCACACAAGACAAGGGTTTAGACAGGTTCAGGCTCTCACAGAGGAGATAATACCCTAATCCTGTGTGCTGGGATTATATGGATCTCTTGGATCTGGGATTGCTAAAAGCGCTGTGTGCTCTAGGCGATATGCGTTATGCGCACTATGGCTTGATAGCTCGATTGCTTGATTTCTATGTTGTTGCCCGCCCTCTCCCTTATATAGCGGGGGTGAGGCCCTCTCCCTTATATAGCGGGGGTGAGGCGGCTTACAGAGACCTGATCGGTTAGAAGATTCCGATCGGTTACTAGATTCTAGTCGGTTACAGGATAGAATTTACATCTTTATCTATCCTATCAACGACTCGGATTGCAGCCGTATCTTTTATATCTAAATATACATACAACTGTCTATAGGATGTGCCCCCTTTCCATATGACAGCTTGGCACGGGGCTTATCCTTTGGGCCTTCTACTTGGGCTTGTCTTCTCTTCAGGCGATCGGGCCCAACCATGAAGATACCTGGTTTCATATATTCCACAGTAGCCCCCAAGTGATTCATGATCCGGTTGCTACATTTCTTTCCGGGTCTCGACTTGAATCATTACTCTAAGCTTCCCGCGTAGACTTCCGACTGATTTCTTTTTTCTCAGCTTCTTCTTGCAGCAAGTGGATTATGAAGGACTCGAATAGAACTCTTGATTTTTACTTGAACTGGGTATAATCTTCTGTCAGACGTGTTTATCGCGAGCGGCTTCGTGGACCTGACCCATATTTCAATTGTGGATTGAATACTTCTTCCCGCTCGAGGCAAAGCTTTAATATCCTTTCTCTTCGTGGATAAATATCGAACAGTCTTCAAGGCTGCTCTGATTTTATGTGTCAACCCAAATTCCAAAAACCCCTTTGGCTTCCGAAACTATATTAACTCCAAACCTCCTTGGCTTCTGTTGCATTTACTTCATCCTCATTTGATCGGTTATAAAAAGTAACCAGCGCTCAGAAATGCATTCCTTCGCGCTTTGTTCTCCATTCTCTTGCTCGAGCTCCACCTCTTTTGGAGTGATCTCCACGGCCAACCAAGGTCCTTCGATCACGAGTTGTGGGCGCTTTTGACCTCGCTATGGCGGAGTGGGCGGAAGACAAAGCCGCCGCTCGACCGCCGCCGTCGACACCCTCCCGAGATCTTCCTCGCCCTTTACAGGCTGTGGGAGGCCCTTGTGGAGGCGCCACCACAAGGCGCCGGGGTGAGGTTTAGAGCCCCTGTAAATATAATATAATAAAGAATTACCTTTTCCAAGTATCCTTTATGATTGTCATTTGTTTTGGCTCTGACCCAACTTGGGGTACATCGAAGCTTGCATGACTCTTTGGTCGAGCGCCATCCATATCCGATCGTCGTAGGATACATCCTTAGGTCCAAACCTCGGGACATATTTGTTAGTGTTATGCCCTTGAGGCAATCATTTAAATGATTGTAACATGACTATGTTTATGAATAATAATATGATTATTGGTCCAATGAATGTATATCATTGTATTGATCAACAAGTATGTGACTTGCTTATGAAGCTCTTTACTTAATGATGTAATTCGATAAATATCTCTCGATCGGATATCATCGATAGGACAACGATGAATAGATCAAAGACATGTAGTGATCGATGATCATGCTTCATAGATCATGGATATGGAGATATCATCTATACATTGTGGACGCATGTTGAAGAACATGGGTTAGATAGACCCGCAATGGGACATCGCGAGAATGTTTCATTCTTATGTGTCATCGATTGTATCTCATACCTAGTAGATGTATGATCCTTAGACTCGAGATTGTCATATTCCCTACATGTGTAATAGTTTTCCTTGGGGCTATCAAACACTACTTCCTAACTAGATAGTTATAAAGGTAGCTTTCATGTTTACTATGAAACGCAGAGGGAAGTGAGCAATCAAGATGGAATTTGCCACCCAATGAAACGGAGATATATGACAAGGCCACTCGTGTGATATGATTAAGGAAGTGCATGGCCATGCCGTGATTGAGGAGTCAATCACAACTTATTAATATATCACTGATACGAGAGATGGATTGAATCATCAAAGGATGACATGCTTCTCGCCTTGAGATCAATCTTCATATACTTGGCAAAGGGATTATTACATGAGTACTTTTGATAGGTTCGTCCGATTTGATCATAGTATGTTTGGGAGTTGGCATACTTTGCAAGAAGCCACTACCAACTATTGGATTGAAAAGGAGTTTTCCGAATCCACGCCCAAACGCACGTGAACCTCGCAGGTCACACACTTAATGGTCGACGCATTAATTTGGATTGATCCGTAATTAATGAACCTCGTGGGCTTAGCACGATGGGCCCTAGTTTAGGGTTTCATCTCGTGGCTATATAAGGAGGGGAGGAGGGAGGGCGCAGGGTGTGCTTTCCCACGGTTTAGGAGTGATTCACTCGAAACCCTAGCCTACTCCTCTCGCTGTCCCTGCGAGCGACCAGGTGCTTGCACACCGACGCACGGTGTTCCATCTCTGGACGTGTGGACTACTGCGGTGACGCTGCTGCGACTACGGCGTGGGAGGACGATCCACGGCAAGGCGAGGACGATCCACTACATCGACGCAACGACTGCAGCGAGGACGATCCACTACATCGACGCGCGAAGGATTCCGTAACTGCGCGTCTAGTGGTAATCTTATCTATGATCCCCTTCTTGCGAGTAGCTTTCTGGTTACGCGGTAGATTTTTTTTTTGTGCTAGCGTAGCATACCGCGTTCCTCTTCAATATTAGCTTCACACGTGGCTCTTGGCCGAGTAACACCTACGTCCGATTGTTGTAGGATATAGCTTAAGCCTGACCTAAGGCATATCAGGATTTTCATGGCTAATGGCCGAATGATGCCCATATCCAACTGCTGTAGGATACAGCTTCGGCTCGTCTTGGAGTGCACCCTGCTTACGTGGCTCTTGGCCGAGTGATACCCATATCCGACTGGTGTAGGATATAGCTTAGGCTCGACTTAGAGCGTACCATATATACGTGGCTCTTGACCGAATGATACCTATACCCGACTGAGGTAGGATATAGCTCTAGCCCATCTTGGGACATATCAAGGACTTCTTGGCTCATGGCCGAGTGATGCCTATACCCAACTGATGTAGGATATGGCTCTAGTCCGACTCGGGACACATCGAGGTTAATCCGAATGGTATTTATACTCGTTTATTACGACCCACAGCTTTTCGACCCTCATGGGGCATACCATTGAAGTCGTGCCTGTTTAGGCTCATCTCGTGATATATGATTCCGTCATGCGGTAACCACCTAACGACCCATTGTGGGGCATATCACAAGATGATATTTTTTTTTATCCAAATTAGAGGATATCCACGTCTCGCTTAGCACGGTAAATGGTTAAACGTTGCATCGTGGGGTGCAACATGTCCCAAATATGACTTGGTCAAACCACGACTGTCTCTGCAAGTCAGAACGTCGGGTCAGTCAAATCATTATGAAGGATACGGAAGGGCGAGGCGTTTCGCAACCTTTTTCCCGCCGATTTGGCAAAAACCTAATTTTCCCCCTTTAAGGGCTAGGCCATGCGTCGCCCGACGGTTCATTCTTTCCACCGTGCACTCTTGCCCCTTCTGCTTCCTTCTCTCCGATTTCTCCGCCGTTAGGGTTATCCACTGCTGCGCTTGCATTTTCGCGCCGCCATTGATCTCTCCTTCGAAGATGTCTTCTCCATCCAAGGTCTCCTCGCAGCCTTCGCCCCAGGATTGGACAACCTCGATCACAACAGAGGAGAAATTGCACTCCATGGTGAAGGATGGGGTTCTCCCAGATTTGGCTTTGATCTCCGCTCGGCCAGCTGCTGATGAATCCATCCCCACTCCTCGTCCTAAAGAAGTCGTGGTATTTGAGTCTTTCTTCCAGCACGGGTTGGGTCTTCCGGCCTGCGCTTTTATCCGCGGCCTTCTCTTCTTCTATGGCATCGAGTTGGTGAACTTGAATCCCAACTCTATATTGCTAATCTCTATCTTTATTAACCTTTGCGAAGCTTTCTTGGGCATCCGTCCTCATTTTGATCTTTTCCACCATTTTTACCTTCTGAAGCTCTATCCCTCAAAGAGCGACCCCAAGGTAATTGGAGGAGTCGGATTCCAGCTTCGGGAGGGGCTAAAGAAATCGTATTTTGCTATTCCTTTCAAGTCTTCAAAAAAAGGCTGGCATCAGGAGTGGTTTTATTGTGCCAATCCTGATCCAGCTCTCCCTTCTTTCATCGGGCGCTGGCCAAATGTGTCCCTCTCTTGGTCCTCTGTCGGTGACGCCTGCAACATGGATCAAGTGCAAGACCTCTTGGTGCTCATCGGCAAATTAAAGGAAGGGGGCCTCACAGGGGTTGGTCTGGCCCTTCACTTTGTTGCTCGCCGGATTTAGCCCCTGAAGGAGCGCGACCATCTGGGGTATCAGTTTGAGGAAAGGGACGATCCGACTGGGGAATTGTCCGATTTAATAACGAAAGAGCAAATTTTTGCTCGCGTAGGCAATTTTTTTATCCCGAGCGTCGAGATGCCCACCAGATTCCCCAAGGCCTTCTCTACATCGAATCCTCCTCTGAGGTGAGAAAGTTTTGCCGATAGATTTTTACATCCGTCTCTTGAATGACTTCTGACTTTTAATCTTCTTTTCCAGGATCGAGTGGCTTTCTTTAGCGACGTGACTCTTTCGGAATTGCCCACTCGTATAGGCGATTACCCGAAGCGGTCATCGACCTCTCCTACGGGAGATCCCGTCGCCAAGAAGGGGAAGAAGACAGTGGTCAAGGACCCCGCGAAGCTCCGACGCCCGACTGGTGGTCCCAAGATCCAGGAACCGTCAGCACGAGCCCCGGTGCCATTGGCTCCCTTTTCCCGCGAGCCCGCGGCACAGCCGAGTCCGACTCCAAGGGACTCGGGCGGTCAACAGGGGCCCAGGGTACCAGTCGGCGCGGCACCGAGTGGTCCTTCCGGGAGCAGCTCGACCACTCGGAAGAAGCCCCTGATGAGGAAGAAGAAGTCCGACAGGTTTGTCACCTTATCGACTCTTATTTGACGTGTTCTGCCGGCTTGTTTACTGACGGGTCTTCTCATAGGAATCCTTCGCTCGATGCTCTTGTTGAGACACCGTCTAGGGCTCCTGAAGAGGCTGGGCCAGCGGAGGTTCAAGTCCCGGTTGAGGGGACTTCGTCTGGGGACACAGGAGCACCCCCCGAGCCTCAGCCGCCTTCACCGACGCCTCGTGCTTCAGCATCGGGCTCTGCTGCTCCGGAGCCCATCCCCCGTCTGTCCCCCGAGGTTGAGATCTCCCGGGTTCCACCAATTCCTGCTCGCCCCCGGCTCATAATGCGAGCTGTGTGGGTTGATGAGGAGGACGGCTTGAAGCTCCTGGACGACTCGGAGGAGGAGAGGGAGAGGAATGACTTCTACAGTCATGCCACCGCTTGTGCACGCCTAGCGCGGGTAAAATTTTCTCTATTTTCGCCGTCTTCTTGCATATGTCAGTCAACACGTAGTCACCTTTCCCTGTGATGATTACAGAAATTAGGGGAAGCGCTCCGAGAAGAAGTCCGAGTACCTCCAGAAGATGCTTCCGGAGGTCCGGACGCGCCAGGAATATCTGGCCGAACTGGAGTAGATCAAGGCTAGGCATGCAGCCGAGTTGCGAGCTCTTCGGTCGGAGGTCCAGGCGCTGCGGGCTGAGAAGGAGACCCTTCGGCAAGAGAAGATAGATGTCGTCGGTTCTCTTCGCGGTAGATATTTCCCGAACCATCTCATGCTTTCATTTAATCGTCTGGCTTTTTGATCTTATCTTCGTGTCAGGTATAAAACCAGGTATCTTCATGGTTGGGCCAGCATCGCCTAAAGAGAAGACAAGCCCAGGTAGAAGGCCCAAAGGATAAGCCCCACGCCAAGCTGCCGTACGGAAAGGGGGCACATCCTATAGACAGTTGTATGTATATTTAGACATAAAAGATATTGTTGTAATCCGAGTCGTTGGTAGGATAGATAAAGATGTAAACTCTATCCTATAACCGACTAGAATCTAGTAACCGATCGGAATCTCCTAACCGATCAAGTCTCTGTAAGCCGTCTCACCCCCGCTATATAAGGGAGAGGGCGGGCAACAACATAGAAATCAAGCAATCGAGCTATCAAGCCATAGTGCGCATAACGCATATCGCCCAAAGCACACAGCGCTTTGAGCAATCCCAGATCCAAGAGATCCATATAATCCCAGCACACAGGATTAGGGTATTATCTCCTCTATGAGAGCCTGAACCTGTCTAAACCCTTGTCTTGTGTGACCTTCGAGTTTGAGATCTAGCGCCTACCCCATAAATTTATTACCGACTACAAAAGTCGACAGTTGGTGCGCCAGGTAGGGGCAGCGCTAAAATCTTTTCCTACAGACTCGATGGCAGCTATCGGCGAAATCACCGCCACCTTCATCTCCGGCCAGGCTTTCCGCTTCGGAAGCCTAGACTTCATCGCAGATACGCGCGGAGAGCTTGTCTGCCTGGTCCAAAACCAGATTCAATCTGGTGGAGATCAGGCCAACCCATCTCAGGTATGCCGCTCTGACTCATCCAGCGAACCAGTCGGCGTCATGAGGAATCGCTGCGACCTTCGTGGCGTCTTCGCGATAGAGGAGCAGAGGACCGATCTCCAACGCCAACAAGAAGATCAAGAGGCCACGGAGGAAGATCGTCTTCGTAAGGGTAAGGAGGTGCAGACACGATCGCTTCGATCGCGCGGCCGCCATGTCCACGAGGCCATCCTGTAGTCCAGGTTCGGAGACCAAGCTGTCTTTCATACACCGTTGCAGAACGTCGTAGCCTCCAAGACGCTTCTTGATACACTGGATCCAATGATTGCGTCTGACAGCCCGACAGCCCCGATCGTGGCCCAGATCAAGGCCATGGTGACGGCGGCAACAATTCAGTAGAATCAGGAGAAGCCGTTAGGGGAAGCACACTCACGCTCCCACGCGGCCACTCGTGTCGCTAGCAGTCGGACTGCGACCAGTCGAAATTCAAGCAGTCGGCGCCTCACACCATCATTCGAAGACGCTCGCTGAATTCTCAACCGCGACCTCCGCCAAGACATCACCGCCAGACGACAAGAGCGGGACGAGGAAGAATGACGCGGGCGCCGCGACGACTTCGAGCGTTTCGGCACCGGCCACGATCGACGAAGTGATCAAAGGTACGACGACCACAGAGACCATCATCGCCGGGGACGAAACAACAACGATCACCGAGTCATGGACTCTCCGCGTCAAACTCCACCCCGTCACGTAGAAGACAATCGCCATGTGGTATGGCCCGAAGGATTCAATCCCAAGGGCATCGTCAAGTTTGATGGGGAGCGAGACCCGGAAGCTTGGCTGCAGGTCTATGCCCTGGCAGTCAAAGCGGCTGGGGGCAATCAGAATATCATGGTGAATTATCTGCCAGTCAATCTCACCCCCTCTACTCAAGCATGGCTCACGGGACTTCCTGCGAACTCGGTGGACTCCTGGAGCGATCTTTGCGATCAATTCATCGCGAACTTCCAGGGAACCTACGAGAGGCCTGGCACTCCGTGGGACCTGTACCAGCTTCACCAGAAGAAGGACGACGCTGAGAGATTTCATTCGGCGTTTCATGCAGAAGAAGAACACCATCAGGGACGTATCTGACGCTGTGGTGGTGGCTGCCTTTCAGAAAGGGGTAAGTGATCTTGACCTGATCAAGAAAATATTCAGGAAACCCCGGCCTCCGTGAAGGAGATGTTTGCATTGGCAAACCGCTACGCCATAGCCTCAAACGCCCTAACCGAGCGCCAAGAAGACCGCCCGCAATAGAAGAGTAAAGGCGACAAAGCCGAGTCCTCCAAGCCCAAGGACAAGAAGCGGAAAGGCGAGGAGCTAGTTGCAGTAACAGAACGCAACCGGCCCCGAGCCATGTGGAGGGAGGCGCCCGATTATAATTCTGTTATGGATGCGATCTGTCCTTTTCACCCCAAGGGAAAGCACGCCGTCAAGGACTGCTTCACCCTGAAGCGTTTTGCGAGGGGAAGCAACAAGCAGCCGGACCAGGCGAAGGATGAGGCGGCTAAGAAGAAAGACTTTCCAGACGAGGACGACTACCAAGAGCCCGAGCAAGAGCTGAATTACATCTACGAAGGCTCCACCGGATACGAGTCCAAGCGGAAGCAAAAGCTCACCGCTCGGGAGATCAATGCGGTGGAACCAGCGACCCCCTAGTAACTTAAGTGGTATGAGGTCCCGATCACCTTCGATCGCTCAGATCACCCCAACCGGTTCTCAGATCGGTAAGTACCCTCTAGTGCTCGAATTGCCATTCACAGTAAAGCTCAAGAAGGTATTGATCGATGGAGGAAGCGGACTCAACGTCTTATTCGCCAAGACCTTCGACGATATGAACATCCCCCGCTCCGAGCTAAGACCGAGCACTCACCGCTCCATGGGTGATCCTCGGGCGCCTTCGCTTCCACTTGATGATTTCTTTGCTCGCCACTTCGGTACCAAAGACAACTACGGACCGAGTATGTAAGTTTCGAAGTGGCCGATTTCGAGACAGCGTACCACGCTATCTTGGGAAGGCCCGGTTTGGCTAGATTCATGGCCGTCCCGCACTACACCTACTTGATGATGAAGATGCCGGGACCCAGAAGCGTCATCACGGTTTGCAGCGACATCAAGCGATCTCTGGAATGAGATCGAGAAAATTGCGAAATTGCCGAACTGCAGGAGGCAGCCACCGAGCTGAAGAGTGTCCAGGCAGAGGCTGCCACGTTACATGAAGAAGGCGACGTCCCGTCCAAAAAGCAGGCCACGTCAGGGATGAAGCCTGGCGAAGGAACCAAGAGGATCATTCTCGACCCATCCGACTCGTCCAAAATGACTCTGATCGGGTTAGGGCTCGAGGATAAATAGGAATGCGCGCTCGTCACCTTCCTCCAGGCTAATAGGGACATCTTTGCCTGGAAACCATCCGACATGCCGGGTGTCCCTAGGGAGGTGATCGAGCATTCTCTGCACGTCGATGAAAAGGCAAAGCCAATCAAGCAAAGGCTTCGGCGGTCCGCTCCAGATCGCCGGAACGCCATCAAGCAGGAGATAACCAAGCTTTTAGCTGCAGGCTTTATAAAAGAAGTGTATCATCTAGATTAGTCGGCAAACCCTGTACTAGTTCAAAAGAAGAATAAAACTTGACGCATGTTCGTTGATTATACTGATCTCAACAAGGCAAGTCCGAAGGATCCCTTTGGGCTACCTCGAATTGATCAGGTGGTTGACTCGACCGCCGGGTGCGAAATTCTGAGTTTTCTCGATGCTTACTCAGGGTACCATCAGATTCGCTTAAAGACGGAAGATCATATCAAGACTTCATTCATCACGCCTTTTGGAGCCTTTTGTTATACCATAATGGCGTTCGAGTTGAAAAATACTGGTGCTACGTATCAGCGCGCAATACAACGGTGTTTTCACGCCCAGCTCGGACGCAACGTGGAGGCATACGTGGACGATGTCGTGGTGAAGACTTGGGAAAGGAAGGACCTTATAGCCGACCTGACCGAGATGTTCGAGAGTCTTAAGGGCTTTCGGCATGAAGCTTAATCCCGAGAAATGTGTTTTCGGAGTATCTTCGGGAAAACTGCTCGGGTTTATCGTATCCCAACAAGGCATTGAGGCCAACCCAGAGAAGATCAGGGCCATATCAAATATGGAAGCGCCGACTTGCCAGAAGGACGTCCAGAAGCTTACAGGGTGCATGGCCGTACTCAGCAGGTTTATTTCCCGACTGGATATGCGAGGTATGCCATTCTTTAAACTCCTCAAGAAACAGGACAAGTTCCAATGGACGCCAGAGGCACATCAAGCGTTTGAAGATCTAAAGACCTTAACAACGCCCCCGGTCTTGGTTTCACCAATGCCAGAAGAACCTCTGCTACTTTACATCGCGGCAACGACTCATGTAGTCAGCGCTGCGGTCATCGTAGAAAGGGAGGAGCCGGGCCACGTGCAAAAGATCTGACACCCGGTCTACTTCGTCAGTGAGGTCCTGAGTGAATCTAAGGTGCGGTATCCGCAAGTACAGAAATTATTATATGCCGTACTTCTTACATCTCGCAAGCTCAAGCACTAATTCCAAGAGCAAGCCGTTTCGGTGGTCACCTCCTTCCCAATAGGAGATTCTTCACAACCAGGAGGCCACTAGGAGAATTGCAAAATGGGCAGTCGAGCTTGGGCTTTTGATATCCTTTTCAAGCCTCGCATTGCCATCAAGTCCCAAGCGCTCGCCGACTTCACTGCCGAGTGGACGGAACTTCAAAATCCGGCGATCATCAAGGAACTCGAGTATTGGACGATGTACTTCAACGGTTCCCTCATGCTCAGCGGCGTGGGGGCAGGCATTGTGCTCATATCACCAAATGGAGAAAGATTGAGGTACGTTCTGTAGATACTTTTTCCCTCATCAAACGCCACCGAGTACGAGGCACTCATCCATGGGCTCCGTATCGTCATATCGCTCGGTATCCGACATTTGGCGGTCCGCGGAGATTCAATGCTGCGAGAACCACTCGGCGTCATCAACCCTAGTTGGTAAGGCTTATCGTCAGGGATTTTTCTTGCCAACTGCTGTCACTGATGCGGAAGACATCGTCCGGACATGCGAAGGATGCCAGTTCTTTGCGTGACAGATGAACAAACCAGCAAAAGAGCTACAAACTATCCCAATCACCAAGCCATTTGCGGTCTAGGGGCTGGACATGGTGGGACCTTTGAAGAAGGCCCAAGGCGGTTATACTCACCTCTTCCTGACAGTTGACAAATTCACCAAATGGATTGAGGCCAAGCCTGTTGCCACAATCGCAGCTGCAAAGGCCAAAGAATTCTTCCATAAAATCGTGGTTAGATTTGGCGTACCAAACCGAATCATCACGGATAATGGCACCCAATTCAAAGGTAGCATATTTCAAGACTGGTGCGGCGAACTCGGCATAAAGATCTGCCGAAATAATGGGTAGGTCGAGCGAGCCAACGGCATGTTTTTACAAGACCTAAAGGCAAGGATTTTCGATCGTCTCAAACCATACGCCACTCGGTGGGTCAAAGAATTGCCTTCAGTACTCTGGGGGCTGCGAACCACCCCTAGCAGAGCAACCGGACAGTCACATTTCTTCCTGGTGTATGGATCAGAGGCGGTCCTCCCCACCGAGTTAGAATTCGAATCCCCTCTGGTTCGGAGCTATGAAGAAGTCTCTTCGGAAGAGAGCCGACAAGAAGACCTCGACCGACTGGAGGAAGCCAGAGACATCATAACAATTCAGTCGGCAAAATATCTTCAGAGCCTACATCGCTATCACGGACGCAATGTGAGGAGCCGCGCGTTCTCTAAAGGAGATCTGGTCCTTAGAAAGAATCAGAAGTGCGAGCATAAGCTCTCCCCAAGCTGGGAAGGCCCTTACGTCATTGATGAGGTGATACGCCCTGGAGCTTATAAGCTCAAGCGTGAAGACAGTACGGCAGTCAGTAAAACTTGGACCATAGAACAGCTACGTCGTTTTTTCACCTGAACTTTGTAATTCAATTGTTTCTTTATGAATAAATGTTCGCTCTTAAAAGTTATTTTCGTTCAAACTTCTCGTAATTTATGCGTTCGAGTGCTTCGCTCCTACGATGATTAAGACTCTGAGACATGTGTCATGAACCACGCCTCAGAGCCTAGGGGCTAGACTAGTCGGATAACGATATGTCAAAACCACTCGGACAAAGCAACATACTTGAAAGACAAGATGCATGAACAAAGAAAATTTTTCATATATTCCATAGTAGCCATAACGTGACAACATATGGCCTGAACCTTGTGACCTCCGATGATCTGAAGGCGCACTTGCATGGGTGACGTGATTTCAAGGTGTGCGAACTAGCCGATCACCCTTCTGCTACTGATTTCTCTACGAGACTTTGCAGAGTAATGATGCTGCCCGATCAGTATGCAGAGCATATTAAGGTTAGTTTCCTATTTGTTCACCCTACTAATCTTTTTACCATTATCCATAAGTTCACTAATTTGTATGCTCGTCTTGTGTGTTAGTCATTCCTGGAGAATAAAGATTTGCTGAACAAAGATATCCCAGAATTCTTTGCGATGTATATGCTCTTCGGTGGGGGTGTAATGCCTGGTTCGCGCAGAAGACGCAAAAGAGGATCTAACTTGAAGTGTAGAGGTCGACCCAGTACTGTTGCAGCATCAAGTTCAAAATGACGTTCAACCACCATCGGAGGGGCCTTACAAATGATGAGGACGATGATGATGACGATTTCGTATCACCTAGACCTTGAGGTTCAAGCACTACCAGAACAGGCCGTTCAAGCACTACTACAACAGGCCATTCAAAAAACAATGCAAGAACGTTCGACCAGCGCTGCAGAAGGGCTATAGCTCATAACCATACAAATAACGATGATGATGACAATTGCATGCCACCTAGGAGTCCTCCAAATCCTAACGATATTACATTAAGCCCTCTCAGGTATCCATACGTAGTACCCGTTGGCCACCAATATACGATTATCCTTGTTTTGACCGTCTATTCTGACAACCATGGCCATAAAATGAATGGATTTGTCACTTAGTCCTTCACCAGAGGCATATACCTATGGAATACGTTGTATCCCAGTTTTATGAATTCTCTAATGTATTATATCCCTGCACTTCGTAATATCAATGTCGGGTTTTATTTAATATTTTACTATGATTTATCGTCAAATTTATCGCACACTAAAAGAGAATGACAAACAACGAAATTTGATTTTTTAAGCAAAATAATTAACTGACAAATATGAATTTTTCTGAATTTACTGAACTCTAGTTTGAACTATAAAATTCTAGCAACCGTCAAAATAACACTGACTTTTAACAAATTAATAAAATTAGTGCAAAATAGCTTTTCATAAATTTAATTTCCTCAAAACAAAATATTATTATAAAATTATCTATTATCACGTCAAAATTCTACTCTTATTTGCAACCGACGGCATCCACGGAAAAATATTTTTTTTACTTCTTTCCAACGCAATCGATGTGCTTTAATTTTTAACCGGGAAAAAACGTCACCTATGTTTGCGAGAAAAAACGTCGGTTCAAATGTGTCCCCAACCGTTGGATTGCGCTGGAATCTAGCGGTGGGAGACCGCTAGAATCCTTTGGCCGAGCAAGAAATTAATTAAAAGGTGAAACACTAGCCATTCTCGTAAATAAGTTATCGAAGATACCCAAATCAGTAAAAATTCCACAATTTCATCGCGACAACAGCTACTTCTGAAAAAATGATTAACGACTAGGGCTAAAACAGTAGAAAATTCAAACACGTACAGGTATTACAAAATTTAAACACGAACAATACAAAATTCGACCAGGCCCCACACATGCAACGCCTGGGAGCTGCTGCATGCCACCTCCAGCGCCCCCGGCGCTGCATGCCGCCTCCAGCGTCTCCAGTCCGCGAAATGATCTTGTCAGATGGGCAGAAACGCAATTCTTTCACCACAGCGGCCAGATCCGTAAAAACAACGTTCAAGAGAGCTAGAACACAAAACTTCGCGATCATATTTTCGAAATTTCATCACGACCACATTTTCGATAAAAATTATACGCACCGCATAGGACTGGCTAATATACTAAAAAATTCGCAACGTGAGACAAATTATTTTTTTATTTTTTTTCATAATTATATTCGCAAAAAAATTATTGTCACCCCCTCCCCCAACCCACCCACCCTCGCGGCGAATTCCAACGGACTGGGTCCGTCCGCTAGATTCGACTGAATTCCAGCGAATCCAGTCCGCTGGATTTAGCGATCGTATGGCTCCAATTTTTTAAAAAAAACAGCGGACGCAATCCGCGGGAATTCAGGTTAAAAAAATTTCTGCTGACGTTGTCCGCTGGATTTCGGATAAAAAAATTTCCGCGCGCACCGTTCGCTTGATTTTACTGTTCATAGGCCATTTCTAAAATTTCGTCGCGTAGAGGGCTATTTTCAAAAAAACTAAAACATACGGCCAGAAAAGTAAAAAATTTCCACATTACACAGGGCGAGGTAACTGATTTCAGGATGAAAGTGGGATGGGACGCAAGCAATACCGCACTTGCCCGAACAGTTTGTCAAAGTTTACACGGGTATATGCGGCAGCCCACCGATAGTTATGACAACTGGTGTGGCACCCACAACCTGCATCAGCCCATATAAACTTTGACGGCCTGAGCTTCAACATTAAAAAAAAACCTCCAAAAAAGACATTTATACGCTAAAAAGATACGACAACATTCAACCAAAAAACCCCCAAAAAAAGACATACTCAGAAAAGCATTTTAACAACTAATTAGATGACATAAATACTTCGACATTCAACAAAAAAACATCAAGACTTGGTTGTGCTTTAGAACAAATTACCTCAAGGAACATTTTAAATACTCCCAACATTTTAAAGTACCTCGCTACCTCTGAAGCACAGAGGCACCTCGCTACCTCTAATATATAAGGATATATAAACTCTTCGGTCTTCACTACATAAAAGTTCCGATGCCAAATGGATCTTTTCTGTATTTTCATCAGCCACCGTATTCAATCCTTGGAACAATGTAAGAGTACATCAGAGAAGCCCCTAGAACTGCACCTGTGGCACGTAAGACCATAGTGAGTCACTAGGCTAATATATAAGGATATATAAACACTGCTTACGGTGCTTCTATACTTTTTTTTTAGAGTTGTACAAATATTAAAGATCAATAAAAGGTGAATAATAATTACTTACCCATCTGCTTGCTTTAAGATTTATGTAACTTGTATTAAGAGAAAAAGTATACATTATTTGAGTAGTGCTTATGTTAGGGTTAGCAACACGACAAAATAATTAGAGACAAAATTTAACTTGAAAAAACCCTTATGAGAAAAATTCATGAGAAACAATCCACTATAATAGTTCCAGGATGAAAAAAACCCTTGTGAGAAAAAATCATGAGAAACAATCCACTATAATAGTTCCAGGATTCCATGTACATGGTGTGACTTATATAGCCAAAATAATACGAGTAGTTGAAGACTTAGACTAATAACCTATTTGATAAAACCAAAAGATATGGTAAATTAAGATATTAAGTTATCTCCAACAAACTTCACCTTAACTCAAAATCCATGGTGCCCGTAGTGTCCGAAGAACCTACTATCACTAGTACAGAGAATCTAACCATAAACGGTTTAAATATATCATCACAGACGGTTTTGTGAACCGTTTGTAACCATGTGCTAGTAATAATAACAGCACATCACAGACAGTTTCCGAACATAGACAGTTATAAATAAGAACCGTCAGTAGAAAAACACTATCATAGACGATTCTAGAACCGTCGGTGATGTTGTCCTAGACATCATCTTATTTAGAACCGTCTCAGACATGGAATATTGACCCAAACAACAATTACTCCATCTAAAAGTTCTGCTTAGAATACACAATGACCTCATCGATCACAAAATTAGATCACTATTGAACTGTGAAAGGCAGCAGTGCAGTAGGACTATAGGAATATTAACACAGCTACACACTTAAATTAAACAAATATGCTGCAATCTAAAGTACCTGCTGACTGTAGTTTACCACACCAAGGTTTCAAATTTCGGTTTCGGAATAAATTTCGCCCCGGGCCGGATAATGAAATTTCGAAATTTCGGAATTATTTCGGACAAAATTTGAATTTGAAAATTCAAATCCGGTCCAATCCGGAAAAAAAAACCGAAATTCGGCGAAAAAAACCCGAAATTTCGGGCACTGGCTGAAAAGTGGTCTAAACGTTATCGAAAAATTTTGAAATTTGTTTTAGAGGTTCCTGACACAATGCTGATATTCGCACAAAAATTTCAGCTGATTATCACACCTGAGGAATTTTTAAAAATTTGCAGAGTGGTACTGTCCTGATAAAACACTGACCGACAAGCTTGATCGGAGTGGAAAATGGTACAAATCAAATTATAAACTGTTGAATTTTTTTTTGCATGGTTATGATCCATAACTAATGTTCTCATAAAAATTTCAGCTGATTATCACATGTGAGGAAGTTTTAAAAATTCGGAGAGTGGCGCTGTCCTGATAGAACATTGACCGACAAGTTTGATCCGAATGAAAAATGATACAAATGAAGTTAGGAACTGTTGAAATTTTTTGTGCATGGTTATTATGTATCTATAATGCTCTCATAAAATTTTCAGATGATGATCAAATTTTATGAATTTTTAAAAATTCGAACAGTACTACTGCCATGTTAAATGGTTTACCCGCAAACTTGAACAAAATGAAAAATTATGTAAACCATAATTTTTTTTGAAAATTTTAAAGAATGGTGATAAGGAAGTTCTTAATTTCCCATAAAAATTGTGATTCACGATCACACTTCAGTGAATTTATAAAATTCTTACCAGGCACGGTACCATTTATGTTCTTTTCTTTTTGATTTTTGAAATATAATATAACAAACGAAGTTCAATGCTTACATAGATTTGATTGACCAAACAAACAAAGTTGAAATTTTTTGAAAAATTTATATAATGTTACTGAGTCAATTATTAATCTCTGAAAAAAATTTAGATCATAATCACACTCAAGAAAATTTATAAAATTCTGATAATATAACTGTCCCAATTATGTTCATTCTGTTTTTTATTTTTTAAAGATAACAAATGAAGTTAAATTATTTTGAACTTTTTTATGTATGATCCTAATCTACTAAGTATAGTACCATAAAATTTTCAGATTATTATCGTGCTTGTACAATTTTATAAAAATCTGACAGTGTTTCTGCTAAAATTTTAAAATGTTTAAAAAATTAGGTTTTTCAACAAATTTTCATAGGAGATGACTTTACTAAGGGTTATTGGACCAAATCCGGTCAAATCCGGCCCTAAAACTTTCAAAACCCGCCAAAAAAACACGAAATTTCGCCAAAAAACGAAATTTTCGGACTTTACTGTAGCAATTTCAAATTTTTTTAATTTTTTTTTCGGCCAGTACTTGAGATCTCGGAGTGGTCCGAAATTTCGGCGAAATTTCGCCAAAATTTTAAACCTTGTACCACACCAACATAGCCAAGTCGTAATTGGATCACATTTCCCAGTAAAAAATTGCGGGCATCAGTGCCCGTCCATTATGTCCAACTGGAAGAAAATAGAAGGGCAGCAGGATCAAACCTTTGTGATAACACCGATTGTTCGAGAATCTACAAGAACAATGAATCTGTCTAGGAAGATACAATATGTTAATTCATAGAAATGTTCTACTGGACTACGCATGGACTTTGAAGGGCATACATACCATCAATGGCGAATCCAGAATGAAAGTAGAGGTGAGACTCCTATATCGAAGTTCTAACTTAACATACGCATACTAATGATATATCTACCGATATATTGCCAACCAAATTACAAATTCATCATATTAAATCAGAGAGACAAAAATATCAATCAGTCAATAGAATATAGACTTAGGGCAATAGAATACAAAAATCAGACATCAATTATCACAACAAAAGACATTCAGGCATGAGGCATTGCATTGGATCTTAGGGCAATTTTTTATACCGAGCAAAGTAATCAGTGGCGCTAGCGAATTAGTCTGGCTCTGGTGTCCTCGTCCTAGCGATCAATACGAAGCTGAGAGTCTCCTCGTCCTCGATCGCTCTTCCTTGCCGATCACCTCGGTTCCTATATGGGCTCTGACGATGCGCGTTCGGCCGTCGGCTGGACGGAGTAAGCCTTGGTTACTCTATAGGCTCTAGAGATGCGTGTTCGGCTACCGGCTAGACGACGCTCCGAGCCGCCGATTCCACTCCTTTGGTGATGCACGTTCCGACCGCGATCGCCCGTGCAATGGTCTGTCGTCTGCGAGACGACACCGACACTGTTTATCTCTCGAACTCCTCGTGCTACGCTACAGTAAAAGATGCCGAGTACTGTACCAGATGAAAGCCCATGAAAGCAAGGGATCCTATGACTAATTTTGATGACTCACTTGCCTGACAGTATTGTTTTCTACTTTTTTTATTACATCTTACTTCCAGTAATAAACCTACCGATTTACCGTCATGACGCCACGTCTCTGCTTCTTTCTGGCGTTGAGGATACCGTTGAGGATACTAGAGGAGAGGGATTCGGCCGACCGGAGGTGGGGATGGCGCCCCAGCCAGCCCCAACGGTGGATTCGCCCCTGCATACCATCAGGATCAGCTGTTCGAACCATTTGAAGAGCATCAGAATTAGCTAAATTTGCATTTGCTGGAGAACAGCCAAGATGATGCATGCCTCGTGCTTGATGCATGATAATATCATATTCCTTATTCTGGCCTCAATGTCACTTGGTTGGTCACCAACTGGCACTTTAGTGATTCCAGGCAAATCGACCTAAGTGATGTTATAGAACATTTGGTGAGTAAATCTTCAAACGTATCTGCTTGTCTGACACACCCTTGTTACCACCCGCCTCCCTGTCTGTTTGATGTATCTGCCTGAATTGATGCGGCGGAGTGTCTAATTGACAGATATTATCATTACTCTTACCAAATACTGGAAACCAAATTTAAAACAAAATCGTTGCACTGCACAACTCTCTGCTCCCAAATTTTAATTTACCACTAAGCTCTACAATAGTTATTTCGAACAACCACTAAAAGCAATTACAATGTATTAGTAATAGGATCGACCCCACTAAAATATAAATCCGCACAAAAGTATCCAAACAATGTCATCATTCAAGCAAACCGCTAAGATGATCAAACTAACAATATATCCCTGCGCTGCACACATCAAAATCTAAAGGGTTGTAAATAAATCAAATCTAAACGGCCATCCAAGCATTCCATGGTGGACTGATCACACACCTTGCCAATTGTTGAGATGGTCTTGATGGACTACATCTCTGGAAAGCACAATTTTGCAGGGCATGATAATCCTTGTGAATAGGCCCATCTTTAAACATGGAATGGCTAATCTTCTTGAACAACTCATACAGGGCCTCCACTTCATTTACAGAAACTGCATGCAAGAAGTAACAAGAGTTGAACAACAAGAAAACGTAGTGGTTCTTGTACTGGAAAAATGACCATAGAGAAGAACCTATATTTTCTCATGGAGCATTCAGTATATTCCTTAATGTAGTCTCTTTGGCTAGAATATCAGGGTCCTCATGCCCTGGAGCTCGTCTAAACTGCATTGATGATGCACAGCCCATACAAACCAACTCCCAAGACCAACAACCACAGCTTTTCTTGTAATTAACAACACCAAATAGAAATTAACAAGGAAAAACTGTAGTAAAAACAACCCAAGAAACACAGGTAACAATAAGGAAATCATCGCACAAGCTCACGTAGGAAACAACACAGATGCTTTTCACTACTAAGGATCAAGAAGAGGTTGAATAAAGAGGGAGAGTGCGTAGTATGTTCCAGGCCTCCAAGCTTGCTGCCGCCGTTGTGAGCGAAGGAGCGACGCGGCCGCTGGATCTGGTCCCTGCCTCCCTTGTCCCCTTCTCCCTCCGGCTCCATCCCCAAATCGATCACAAGCTCCGTTGCCAAATAAATCTCTCCTTCTTGCGGCAAGGAAGCGATGGCTACGAAGGAGCTCGCCAGAGCACCATTGCCGCCGTCGTGGGTGAAGAAGCGACGCGGCCACTGGATCTGGTCGCTAGTCCCCTTCTCCCTTCGGCTCCATCCCCAAATCGATGACAAGCTCTATCCCCAAATAAATCGATCTGGTTCAAGGCAACCGCTGGTCAGGTTGCCCCCGAGAAGGCCACGCGTCGCAAACCAGGCGGGGAGCGAGCGGAGCTCGCGTGGGGCACGCCACGTGCGGGGATACGTGGGCGCCGCAGCCGAGAAGGAAGGGCACGTGGAGCGCAGCCGGGGAGGGTGTCACCAGACAGAGGACTTTGGCTAGGGCTTTCGGGATTGAGCTCAGCGTGAGGGATCGATCGGGTGAGGCCGAGAGGGTGACTTGAGTGTGACCAAACACGGTTTAAATCGCACACGATTTCTGTAATGTGGTCATGTCGTTGACGATTTTAACTAAAAATCATATGTGATGAATATAGAATTCATCATTAACTATTTTTATAAAAAAATCAGCAGTGATGAAAGATCTAATATTAGTCTTTTTTGTAGTATTGTGTGAAGGAAGTATTGTCTGAGCCTACAGAAGAAGCTCATCCTGTAGTTGAGGTTGATGATGTACCTGAACCTACCACGATAGCCGACTTACTAGTGAGCCCTGTCAGTGTATGCATGTCTCGATGCCTAGCTATTAGCAGTTGAGCCAACAAAACATATAAGCATATGAGGACTATGCGTATAGCGACGACAGCTGGAGGAGGAAGCGGGCTATGCGGGCCTCCCACAAGTACCGTACACTGGAGTGGGCTGATTTACAAGAGCCCACTTGATGTTTTTTTGTTGACTAAAGGCGACTAGAGGGGGGTGAATAGGAGTCAAATAAAATTTTCGAATAAACTCTCCCCCTAGAATTCAAACCACCAAAAGACCAGAAAAAAACTGCACTGATCGGGTATCTCTAGTCGGATGAACAGTACCCCCGACCTACAGAGGTCGGATGAACAGTACTCGAAATGAATAGTTTTGGGTGAGCAGACCTTCACCATCACCGGTCGGATGAGCGAGACTCCCGACCGAAGTGGTCGGATAATCGAGACTCGGGTGAGCAGTACTTCGACCGGATGAGCGAAGACGCCCGACTGCGGAGGTCGGATGAACAATACTCCCGACCTACGAGGTCGGATGAAGCGATGCTCCGATCGCAGAGGTCGGATGAGCGATAAAATCAAGACGATAACAAAAGCGAAATTGATGTAACTTTTGATCTGGTGATCCAAAAGCGATGAAAATTTGTGTGCACCTCTCTAAGGATGTCAGAACCTATTTCAAACATCAATTGAAGGAATTGATACCAAGGTTCCGTCCCTTTTCGATTTAACAAATGCAACACCAAAACAGAGTCACGAACACATACTTCACCCCTAACTTGCTGGTGGGAGTTGATGGTCAGAAATCCTTGGATGACTCTCCACAAATCATAGCAAGTAAGTACACGAAGAAACAACCCTTCAAACAAATAGAAACACTATCTCAAAACTAGGCACGTAAATTGGTTTCTTGCAAACCGAATAGAAGAGGTTGTAGATTGCTTAGATGATTGGGATATGATCTATAGAAGATTCATCCAAAGAATCTTTCATCCTTGGCAACAAGAACCGTAAGCCAATCAAGACTAAAGAAGCGCAAGTCACACGCTTACGCAGCTTTAAGAACACATGATTTACAACTTGCAACAAGAACGCAAGGATTGCCTAGATGATTGAAAGCATCGAATCCAGAGAAGAGTTCATCAATCATGAATTTCAACTAAGACTCAATAGCATGTAGAAGGAGATGAGGCAAATCCAAATTACGTAAAGAAATTTGCAAGTAAGTAAATGCGAAATTAGATAATGTAATTTAAGTGCGTAATGTAAATACGTAAGGAAATGAAACAAGAACATAAATGAAGAACATTTCATTTCGGAAGGGAGGTTTACAAAGCCTCACAACAAAGTGGGCAAAACTCAAATGAGCAAAGAAAACCTCGGAACCTTCACCGAGGGAGGCTCGCCTACCCTCTGCTTATAGTGACTTGGGATCAATTCCCACCTTTGGATGTCCTGCTTCAAACCTAAGCCAACATCCAAGAGCCAGGATTTGATCCTTACATCGCCACTCTCAACAACTCTCAACTACTCACGTACACTTTCCTCACTGCGCCAACCCCTACAGGAGATACCCTCTCCCTGCCTATGTATAGCGAGCTTGGACCACCTACCACCCTTGGATGAGCCTCTAAACCCTAGAGCACTCCATCAAGGGCTGAGATTTTACCCACTCACATAGCTATGCATGTGCTCACCCGAAACCAACAACACAACGGGTTTTGCACGCTTTTCAACTCACACTAACTTGACCCGCTACTCTATCTTCCTGACCGCGATCCAATGGTCCTCCTTGATCAGAGCGGCCCAAGTTAGCATCTCATCCATTCCTTTGTCTTCTTGGCTTGCGGCTACTCCACGGCATTAGTCATCTTTGGCGACACCTTGATCATCCGGACCTCGGCTCTCGGCCTAGTCCCGATCCCCTTCGCCTCACCATGACCTAGCTCCAAAGTCCCGCAACCATCATAGACAAGGAAACCACATCACATAGCAATGTCCAACAACACATATCCATCTCAACAGAAAGATATACACTATCTTTGACCAAAGAAAAACCCCGACCACACGTGGTCTGACCACTGGTCTCCATCCCGACCAACCATGGTCTGACCACTGGTCTCCATCCCGACCAAACATGGTCTGACCACTGGTCTCCATCCCGACCACTCGAGGTCTGACCACTAGTCTCCATTCCGACCACTCAAGGTCGGCGGTCGGTCTCCGACCGGTGAGAGACACGACCACTCGGGTCGACGACTAGTCTCCGACCACCACGGCCAGACCTCTGGGTCGGACAAGCGGTCTCCGACCAACCAAAGACGACCACTCGGGGTCGACGACGGTGGTCTCCGACCACCAAAGCCTGCACCACTCGGGGTCGGACAACCGGTCTCCGACCAGCCAAAGCCCCGAAGCCGGTAGACCAACACTCAAATTGCTTCAAATCCAAATCAATTTAAAACAACACAAGCTCAAAACTCATCAATTACTCATCACACACAAGGATAGACCTCCACATGGTCTTTCAATCTCCCTCTTGATGAGTATATTGACAAACACATGAAAAGACATAAGTTTTGAGTTTGAATAAGAGAGAAGAAAGCAATTTGAATGCAAAGCCAAGCTTGGTCCAGAATAAGGAAATAAGATCATGACCAAGTTGGCAGAAAAGGGATTTTTAGAGCTAAACTTTAGAGAGAGCAAGTTTTCAACAAAAGCTCTAAAAGATCCAATAAAACTCACTCATAAGAACCAAAGTGGATTAATATTTTTCCTTTGAATATGCCTTTCTTACATTTTCTCCCCCTTTTGGCAATATAGGCATCAAGATTTTTTTTTGTTTTCTCCCCCTTTATATATGTATGCATGAAATGCATCGTAAGTGAGCTTTGAGAATTATACAAGTGATCATAAATGCAAGATATGACACCAAGCTAGTCAATTTAGAAAATGACTGAACTAGGATGTCTCCAAGAACAAATTCATTTTGCTCATAAGCTTTGTTTACAAGATTTTAGTTTAGCAAGATTTGAACAAGTGCAAAACTTGGCAAAAGTTTCAAAGCTAGAAGCAAACACCACTCATAGGATCAAATGGAAAACCTAGAGTTCAACCTACTCAACACTTTGGGGAATCTTGAAGTACATATAGAGTCCTTCGAGCTCATTTTTCAATTCATGCAAATTCTTCTTCTTTGATATTTTGAAAGACATAGCGGGGTGCAAATGTTTGACATTATTTGCATTCTTTACCCACTTATGTTTTTGTTATTTGCATTTCTTAATGATTGACTCAAGCCATGTTCGATCACCCCAAGAGTAACTCTTAAGAGAATGATCTTGGTCATACACGATATATTCCAAATTCATCCCAAGTGTAATGGGAGGCATTCTCGAGAATATATAGTGTTGAGTTCAATTTTGCACAAAAGAGAGTCAAATTTTTCTTAATTTAGCACATATGAGCAATTTTGAAGGACTAAAATATGGATCAAGCAAGTTTCACCCAAGTTGCTATAGGGACTCTAGAGAACTCCATAAATTCACAATTCATGGTAAAGACCTCTAGAGAAGAAACTTAACAAGAAAAAGCAACATGTTTTTCATTTAAGATTTTCAATTTTCAGATTTTAACAAGCTTAGTATGATAGATGAACTTGGATAGACCTAAGCTACTGATTTTCTTCAAAGATGTAGCAAGGTGCATTACATGAAGATTGAATCAATTGCATAATAGACAAAGCTCATAAAATAGAAAAATGCAGTCTAAATGCAATGCATGAACAGATTCCCAAACTCCCCCTCAACAATTGAATCAATTTTAAGCTCAACTCTGGTTAAAGTTGAGTTATTATCAATATTAGGTATAAAGAAAACCCGAATGAACTCAATAAGAACAGAAAAGCAGAATGAGGAGAAGAAGTCGGCGCAAAACTGGATGGCTATAGAGCATAGATAAGATAGAAGAGACTCACTACGGCTCGGACTCGCTCTTATCTTCCCCAAGAGACTGACATAGGAAGTCGACTCTAGATCCCAACTAAGGAGTGCACAGGACCTGTCTACCCAGAGGCCCAAAACTCGCTAGACTTATAAGGCTGTGAGGGAACTCAACCTAGAGAGAAGAGAGAACAGCTAATCAAGCATGATAGCAACCTAAAGCACAAGATAAGAGGACCATGCAAGGCATGCCAGAAGGCTAAGAGAGTGAACTCAACTCAAGAAAACAAGCCCAAAGTCACCCAGAAGAAGAAAGAAAATGCTGGAAAAGAATATATAGTACATAATATACAAACCAGCTCCCCCTCAAGATAAGCCGTATGGGCTCACGACTCCAAGCTCACTCCTCAAGGCAACAAACCTGGAGCTATCCAAAGGTTTGGTAAAGATATCGCTAACGGAGGTCACTCTCTACAAATGAGCGCGATATCTCCCTTCTCCACATGGTCTCTAAGGAAGTGATATCTAACATCAATGTGCTTGGTCCGAATCTTGACTTTGGGTTTTTAGCAATGCAAATAGATGAAGTGTTGTCACGGAAGAGTGGCACACTCTCTATCTCTAACCCATAGTCCCGTAAGGTCGATCTCATCCAGAGCACTGCTACAAAGAATCGGCTGCAAAGACAACATACTCGGCCTCAAAGAGTGGGTGAGCAACCCGAATCGCTTCCTAGATGACCAAGAAACAAGAGAAGTGCCAATGAATTGGCAAGTGCCGAAGTGCTCTTCCTATCTATCCTACACGACAAAGTCGGCATCGGAAAAGGCTCTAAGAGATAGACAAGAAGAAGAAGAGTACCAAATACCATAATCAGTGGTAGCACGAAGGTACCTGAAGATGCGCTTGACCGCCTGGCGGTGAGAGGCGCGAGGAGAAGCTTGAAATCGAGCGCATGCACACACAATGAAATGTATGTCGGGCCTCAAGCGATGAGGTACACGAGGAGCCGATCATGCTCAAACTCCTTTTGATCGCCAGGCTCACCATCCTCATCGGGCTCGAGGACAGCGGTGGTGGCCATAGGAGTCATCACCGGCTTCCCATCGACATGTCGAAGCGCCTCAGAGGTCACGGGTATATTTGCCTTGATGCAAGAAAGTACCCTCCCGAGTCTGCTTGATTTGGAAGCCAAGAAAGTAGCTCAACTCGCCCATCATACTCATCTCAAACTCTGTACTCATCACATCAGAAAACTGAGAGACAAGAGAATGAGATGAGCCACCAAAAATGATATCGTCCACATAAACCTGGACAAGAAGAAAATGAGACTCATGGTGTCGATGAGCGAGTTTTGTCTACTATGCCCATTTTAAAGTCATGGCTGAGAAGATAAGACTTGAGCCTCTCATACCATGCTCTGGGGGCCTGCTTGAGTCCATACAGAGCTTTGGAAAGCTTGTATACATGACTCGGAAACTTGGGGTTCTCGAATCCTGGAGGTTGCTTGACATAAACCTCTTCCTCAATATAGCCATTGAGGAATGCACTCTTGACATCTATTTGATAAAGCTTGAAGCCTTTGGATGCAGAAAATGCAAGCAGGATTCGGATAGCCTCTAGCCTAGCTACAGGAGCAAAGGTCTCCTCAAAGTCAAGACCCTCAACCCGAGAAAAACCTCGTGCAACTAGTCTAGCCTTGTTTCTAATTACAACCCCATCCTCACTGCTTGTTTTTGAACACCCACTTGGTCCCAATGACATTATGACCGGATGGGGCTCGACAAGCGCCATACCTTGTTCCTCTCAAAGTTCTCAAGTTTCTCATGCATAGCATTAATCCACGACTCTTGGATAATGCATGAGAAACATCCTTCTACCAAAGGAGGCAACGAAGGCAGAGTGGAGGCGAAGGAGGACAGACCGTTCTTGAGCGTGTGACACGCTCGAACAAATCGCCAATCATCTGATCAAAAGGATGACATGTCTGAATATGACGGGTGGTCCAAACAACAAAGTGGCCTCTACCTCTTGAAACAGAAGAGGTAGGAACAGAGCCACTATTTGAAGGAGAGTCGGAAAGCAAGGGTGGTCTCCCGAGGTGCGTAAATGGAAGCAGGAGGCACCTCGGGTGAAGAGGGACTGGATCCGGTGGAACACCATCATCTCCATCATCCTTATCTTCTTCAAAGATGGTCTCAGAGGGATAAGAAGAGCCTGAAACATCAGGTCTAGCTCCTGGGCTAGCCTCATCAAAGATCACATCACAGTCTCTATGATCCTATGCACATCAACACCTGCACTTATAGCTACGAGAAGAAGACGAGTAACCTAGAAAGATACCATCGTAAGAGCGAGACTCAAACTTATCTAGGTTACGGACTTCAAGATAAAACACTTGCACCAAAACGCGAAAATGAGACACACTGGGCTTTCGCCCATATCTCAACTCATAAGAAGTGCGATGCAAATGTGCTCTCAAAAACACGCGATTAGAAACATGGCAAGCAAGTAGCTATAGCCTCATTCAAAACTTCCTAGGAGTATCAGTACTCATCTAGCATCGCCCTAGCCATCTCAACGTGGTCCTGTTCTTCCTTTCCACTATGCCATTCTCACGAGGGGCGAGAGAGAAGAGAACGATGCACTAAACCGGACTCCACACAAAAACTCTCAAAGTAGGAATTCTTGAACTCCGTGCCATTATCACTGCAGATAGCTCGTAATGCACACGGGAGCTCAATAGACAACCTCATGACCAAACCCTGAAGTGAGAAAAGTCTCATCCTTCGAGGCCATGAAGAATACCCAAGAGAATCTAGAAAATCATCAACGATGACAAGAACATACCACTTCCCTCCTGCTTGATTGCACTCTATTTGGACCAACAAAGTGTCCATATGTAAAAGCTGTCTGGTGCATCAGTCATCACTACGGCCATCCGGAGGATGAGAAGCAAGAACCATCTTGCCATGTCGGCAAGGAGAGCAAACTAAGTCTTTGACCATCTTGAGTTTGGGCAAACCCCGAATGAGATCGTGGCTGCTAACTCGAGTCAAATGATCAAAACCAATGTGACCAAGTCTCCTATGCCAGAAGGAGAGATCACGGTACTCAGAAGCAATCAAACATCGAAGAGAGTCTCCAGAAGAAGCAGAAAAATCAGCACGAAAGACTCTCCCAAATCTAGAAATTCCGCAAACTAACCCTCCTGATGAATCAAGGATTCTACAGTCATTACCCTTGAAGTTTACCTCGAAAGAGTCATCAATAAGCTGAAAAACAGAGAGCAGATTGTATTGCAGCTTACTTACTAAGGCAACATCTTTAAGAATGAAATTTTGGTCAATGCAGATGGTACCTTTAGCAATGACTCTACCTGAAGAAGCATCCCCGAAAGTGATCAACTCATCACCGGGGGCTCGGACTAGGGAAGAGAACCATCGAGAATCTCCGGTCATATGACGAGAACAACCGGAGTCGACAATCCAAACATCTCCCTTCCCCATCCGATTTAAACTGATCAAGACACAAGAGAGAGAGATGACTCAGTACTGGGATAGAGTGAAGACTTGGGAACCCAATACTGAACCACACGACGCCTCAGAGTACCAGTCACAGAAGAAGACTCGACTCGAGTGTCTCTCTGACGTTTAACCCTACCAAGATCAGTAGCAACTTTAGTAGATGATCTAGGAGCTGAAACTGGGTTGGCATGCCGTGGTGCAAAAGCGAGCCACCCCAGTGAGGCTTCCTAAATCTCCTACCAGAAAACTCCTCACGCCGTTGATATCTACCTCGATGGAAAAAATGAGGAATATCAAAAGGACGGCGGAAAGACTGACTACGAATAGCTCCAAGACTAAAACTCGAAGAACCAGCATGAAAACCGAGTCCTGGACGCTGCCCAAAAACAGGTGACTCTCTAACCTGTCTAGAAGCAGTGTGTGCCTTAGGAGCACTCAAAGTCTGGGGATGACCCTGAATACCCCTAAGAGCAGCAACACGCTCACGCCGAGTGATCTTGGCATGCCTCAAGCAGAAATCTACTAGGTGACCATCCTTCTTACGGAAGGTGCATGTGTACTTCGCCTTGCTAGAGGCGTAAACAGAGTAACATCCTTCGGTCAAAAGTCCTATGGACAACCCAAAGAGACCTAAACTTGGTGGTGCTCACTGGGAGCTACCACAATCTCACCACTCTTGGAGCCGCGCACAATGGTGGGAGGATGCGCCCGAGCGTGCTCCAAGGATCAAATCCTAGACCTTGATTGAATCTACTAATCTTGGATTGGTCTAGAATAAGATTGAGCTTCTTCTTGCCTCCAACAAACTTCTCGAGAGTGCTCATAAGATACTGGCAATCTCGAAAGAAAGAAGCACAAGAAGAACAGGAGAAGAAGAAGAACCGTAAAGATGAGCTCTCTCAAAGACGTGCATTTTCTCCTCAAAGACGGCTACCTCAATCTTGAGGGCCTCACAAGAAACGCAAGACGATTTCTAATTCTATAGGCTTGGTCTTCTAATTTCTTCCTAAGCTCGACATGGATTTTATCCAAGTCCCCTCAATCACGAGAACATCGCAAGCAACTTTCTTGTGACTTATCTAGTAAGTCCTTAGCAAGTTTAGCACACTTGACATTTAAGGATTCATTGTCAAGTTTTAGTTGCCTCTGACCCTCACATGAGCTGACTGGTTCCTTAGAAGCATGCATTTCAAGTTCATCGTTTCTAGAAGAAAGCTTCCTAAGGTGATCGCTCATGGCATCAATTTCGGCAAGCAATTTAGGGCAATTAGCACAAGAAGGAGTAGAGTGAGCATGAAGAAAACTAGCATCTACTGAATGAGTATCAGCAGATTTATTGCTAGCATTCTTCAACCTAAGACTATCTAGTTCAGACAACACACTATCATGCATAGTCCTTAGGTTCTCTAACTCCACAAGCAAAGCATCACACAAAGTACAGTCATCAGTGACTCGGGAGGGAGAAGATCTAAGTGTAGCTAACTCCCGAGTCAAGGTACCTACTTCCTTTCTAACTCGTAACACCTCGACCTAGCCTTAGCATGAAACTTGCCTAATTTACGTAGCGACATTTAATTCGTCGAGGTGGGTACCTCGTCCGTCATTCAGATTCTGGAGTCGCTTGCTTCAATGGCGCCTGCCATGAAGCACATGCCGGAGAACTCGTCGCCGCTCTTCTTCACTTGCGGTTCATCCTCGCCTTCGTCGCTCCACGTCTCTGAGTCGGAGAGCTCGATATCATCTAGCGCGGCGAGGACCCGATGAAAGAGCTTCTTGTTCTTGGCAAAGTTGTGGTACTTCTTCTTCGCGGCTCACGAGTGGGGCCTTCTTATTGCGGTTCTTGTCGGTGTAGTCGTTCTTGCCCGAACCGCCTTGTTCGTTTTGCCTTTCTCGGCTTGGGACGGTTTGCTCGAATGTGGTTGGGGCCACCACACTCAAACAGTGATTATCCCACCTCTCTTCCTCTCTCTCACTCTCTTGTATGCATATGAAAATTTGCGAGCAAGAAGAGCAAGCTCATTTTTCGAAATTTTTCCAGTTGGTCATCGCTAGCTCGCAAAAGGCGGAGAGAGAAACCAATGTAAGAATCGAAGAGAGGATCCAATGGGATCGATGACCAAAGCCATCGTCGAGACTTCGTCTTCCGCGAGGCGACATCGATCTCATGAGTCTTGAGGCGGAATAAAGCCCGTCAAGAGTCAAGGTCGACATGTGTCGGTGGTGTCCTTGATGGTGGTCACTTTCATTTCCCAAACACGAAGATCAAGTGCGGTCAAGAAATATCGAGCATTATCCGAGTCGGGGTATATGCAACCGATCGCCGAGGTCGCCAAAATCTTCGTGAACCGACGAAAGCACTCGTCAAGACTCTCACCAGCGTGCTGTTCAAACTTGTTGAACTCACGCTTGAATTGGTCCTGTCGAACCGTCTAGATTTGGGTAGTGCCCTCATGATAAGCATCGAGGGTCACCCAAATTTCATGAGCAGAACGAAGGTGAGAAATCCTATCATACTCACTGCGGCTAAGACCCTTTATGAGGATGTTCCTTGCTTTAGCGTTCGCCTCAACGTCAGCCATATTTCCGGCCGTGACGTTTTCATCAGCAGGAACCTCATACGGGAGTTTCACCTTCTGCCATATCAGGAAGCCCTGGGCAGTGATGTATGACTCCATCCGTGATTTCCAAAACGGAAAATCAACTCCAGCAAAAATGGGAGGTTTGGTGGAATACTTGTCCATCGCCATGGCTCTTTAGACCGGTCAAGATCTAGAAAAAGCAGAACCGGCTCTGATACCAATTGAAGGATCGAAAAAGGCGACTAGAGGGGGGTGAATAGGAGCCAAATAAAATTTTCGAATAAACTCTCCCTAGAATTCAAACCACCAAAAGATCGTAAAGAAAGCGCCTTTGGTCGGGTATCTCTGTCGGATGAATAGCACCCGACCTACAGAGGTCGGATGAACAGTACTCGGAATGAATAGTGTTCGGGTGAACAGTACCCCCGACCATCACTGGTCGGATGAACAGTACTCCCGACCTGAAGTGGTCGGATAATCAGTACTCGGGTGAACAGTACCCCCGACCAGATGAACAGTACGCCCGACCTGCGGAGGCCGGATGAACAATACTCCCCGACCTACAGAGGCCGGATGAACAGTGCTCCTGACTGCAGAGGTCGGATGAACAGTAAAATCAGCACGATAACAAAAACAGAAATTGATGTAACTTTTGATCGGCTGATCCAAAAATAGTGAAAATTTGTGTGCACCTCTCTAAGGATGTCAGGAACCTATTTCAAACATCAATTGAAGGAATTGATACCAAGGTTCCGTCCCTTTCGATTTAACAAATGCAACACCAAAACAGAGTCACGAATCAGACTTCACCCCTAACTTGTGGTGGGAGTTGATGGTCGAAATCCTTGGATGACTCTCCACAAATCATAGCAAGTAAGTACACGAAGAAACAACCCTTCAAACAAATAGAAACACTATCTTAAAACTAGGCCCCAAAATTGGTTTCTTGCAAAAACTGAATAGAAGAGGTTGTAGATTGCTTAGATGATTGGGATATGATCTATAGAAGATTCATCCAAAGAATCTTTCATCCTTGGCAACAAGAACCGAAGCCAATCAAGACTAAAGAACGCAAGTCACACGCTTACGCACTTTAAGAACACAGATTTACAACTTGCAACAAGAACGCAAGGATTGCATAGATGATTGAAAGCATCGAATCCAGAGAAGAGTTCATCAATCATGAATTTCAACAAAGACTCAATAGCATGTAGAAGGAGATGAGGCAAATCCAAATTACGTAAAGAAAATTGCAAGTAAGTAAATGCGAAATTAGATAATGAATTTAAGTGCGTAATGTAAATACGTAAGGAAATGAAACAAGAACATAAATGAAGAACATTTCATTTCGGAAGGAGGTTTACAAAGCCTCACAACAAAGTGGGCAAAACTCAAATGAGCGGCAAAACCTCGAACCTTCACCGAGGAGGCTGCCCTACCCTCTATTTATAGTGACTTGGGATCAATTCCCACCTTTGGATGTCCCGCTTCAAACCTAAGCCAACATCCAAGAGCCAGGATTTGATCCTTACAACATCACTCTCAACAACTCTCAACTACTCACGTACACTTTCCTCACTGCCAACCCCTACAGGAGATACCCTCTCCTGCCTATGTATAGCAGGCTTGGACCACCTACCACCCTTGGATGAGCCTCTAAACCCTAGAGCACTCCATCAAGGGCTGAGATTTTACCCACTCACACAGCTATGCATGGGCTCACCCGAAACCAACAACACAACGGGTTTTGCACGCTTTTCAACTCACACTAACTTGACCCGCTACTCTATCTTCCTGACCGCGATCCAATGGTCCTCCTTGATCATAGCAGCTCCAAGTTAGCATCTCATCCATTCCTTTGTCTTCTCAGCTTGCAGCTACTCCCTGGCATTAGTCATCTTTGGCGACACCTTAATCATTTGGACCTCAACTCTCGCAGCCTAGTCCTGATCCCCTTCGCCTCACCATGACCTAGCTCCAAAGTCTTGCAACCATCATAGACAAGGAAACCACATCACATAGCAATGTCCAACAACACATATCCATCTCAACAGAAAGATATACACTATGCTGACCAGCAAAAATCCTGACCACATGTGGTCTGACCACTAGTCTCCATCCCGACCAACCATGGTCTGACCACTGGTCTCCATCCCGACCAACCATGGTCTGACCACTGGTCTCCATCCCGACCACTCGAGGTCTGACCACTAGTCTCCATTCCGACCACCCATGGTCTGACCACTGGTCTCCATCCCGACCAACCATGGTCTGACCACTGGTCTCCATCCCGACCACTCGAGGTCTGACCACTAGTCTCCATTCCGACCACTCAAGGTCTGACGACTGGTCTCCGACCAGCGAGAGACCTGACCACTTGGGTCGACGATCGGTCTCCGACCACCACAACCTGCACCTCTGGTCGGACAACTGGTCTCCGACCAACCAAAGACCTGACCACTCGGGGTCAGACGACTGGTCTCCGACCAGCCAAAGCCCAGACCACTCGGGGTCGGACAACTGGTCTCCGACCAACCAAAGACCTGACCTCTCGGGTCGACGATCGGTCTCCGTCACCAAAGCCTGCACCACTCGGGGTCGGACAACTGGTCTCCGACCAGCCAAAGCCCCAAAGCCGGTAGACCAACACTCAAATTGCTTCAAATCCAAATCAATTTAAAACAACACAAGCTCAAAACTCATCAATTACTCATCACACACAAGGATAGACCTCCACATGGTCTTTCACTAAATTTGGTGGGCTAACAGACAGCTCGCATCCACTTGTATCCTTAAGCTGCAAAGCAAAGCTATAGAGATTTCAAAGCAGACATATACTAGCGCCGCCCCTCATCCGAGGGCGAATGATGTGGACGACGACGAGTCCGGGGTACTGACGAAACGGTGGTGTGGTTAATTACCATCTCCTCCACTAAGCTTGGGTCAGTTGTTGCAATAGTTAAATTGAATTGCTACGTACGTTTTCTTGAATATTACAAATTTGCGTACCTCGTCTAGAATGGATGTTGCGATCAGAACTATTATTTGTTGCAAGCTTATTTTCCTTTTGTTGTAACAAGGGTTTTTTCTATTGCATCTATTATGTTTATTTTTTACACGATAATATTTATTTTGTTGTGGTTGTGTTGGCGTCAAAAACTTGATGTAGGGTTTCTGACAGCAGCACACCAGACGAACACCGGGTTTAGAGCGTGCCAGTCGATTTGACATGTAACCGACAAGGTAAAAATATAAAATTCACTCAAAGCCGATCGTATCGATCAATCGGCTTAGACTTAATCAGCTTGAAGCCGATTAAGATCAAAGTAACAAGGTAGGTCTAACTAGCCGATTAAGGCTAATCAGAGGATAAAGGCAGATCGATTCTGAAGAAGGCGATGCGCAACAAAATCAGAATAAATCAAACCTAGGGCGTAATTTGAAGAAGATCAACAATCGGCGATGCGCAACTTTATTGATCAAGATCGAATTACAAAGGCTAAATTACAAGAACTACTCCTAGTCGACGGAAAAGTAGATGAAAAGTAGACGCGAATTGGTTGATTGACTCTGAGCAGCTTTTCTTATCACCTCTAGACCTCTTTTATACCCATTGGCCGATAGAGTCCTGGTACAACACGTTAGGAGTAGAATCCGTATCGGCCTCTATTTGGATGGTGCTTTCCTTAACAACATGTTCCGTTTCTAAATATCTTCAATATATATCCTGGTCGTATTTTGTTGATCTTGGACAGTCGATTCTGACCCTATCTGCCAAATTTTGGTGCAAACATATGCCCCCCATTTTTGGGAGATAACATGTTATCTTTCAAAAATTTTCATCATCGGCTTGAACATATATTTTCTTATCATAGCCAAATTTTTAACTGCATCGAGTTAATTTGGCTTTCAAGTCGGTAATCGGCCAACTCGTATATTCGTATTTGAGTTTTAGCCAATCAAGATCTAATCAGTACCTTGGACAAACCGATGCACACTAAACGATCACACATTGATCCCTTAACAAATCGGCTATCTCGAGCTGACGGGTGGTATGATTTTCCAGACTAGATCGGCTTCGTCGAACAAAAATCATCGGCCGAATCCGGTTTTTTCTTCCTCCACTCTTTTCTCACAATCTTAATCAGATGAAGCTCATTAAAAGTTTTATCCCTTTGTTTTTCTTGTTCAGCTTCCCTCATCTCTTGGGTCCTTGCCCGCTCAAGCCTTCTTCTTTGTGATCGGCTTAAACCTGGAGGACATCATCTCGGCTTTGGTTCGATCGACTTACATATTTTTTCTACCAGATCCATACTAGCCGTAGTACTAGACCCTTCATCTTGGTCTTGTTTCCGACTTATGGTCGGCCTAGAAATTCTATGTTTAGCCGACCATCGCTGCCTATCACCTTGGCATGGGTAATACTGCATCGGACATGTGTTTGGTGATGGCAAAGCTAATCCCCTCTCTCAGCAAAATTGCCAAAAAGGGCACCGCTGGTGAGCTCTTTCAGGGCCGCTTGGCCGATATTCATTAACCGACCGATGTGGAGGACTTCGTCGTGGCCTTTCATTCCTCCTCTCATATTTTGCTAGCAGTTGGGAAAAAGTGGGCTTCGACTTCTGTATCGGCTTACGTAGTGGCAATACTCTCTCAGCCTGATAACCCTTTGGTGTGATTGTTTTAAAAAAAATTCCTTCACGGTCGGCTTTTATTTGTATAGAGCCAACAGTAATCATGAGTGTCTTATTGCCATCAGAATTTGAATGTACATCGGCTTGACGCGTCATTTTTATAGCCGATGATATATGAATTTGATTCTTAGGCTCTGCCTCTTGTGTCGGTTTTTCCTTCTTTTTAAAGCAATGGACCATGTTAATTGGAAAAGGATCAGCGTCCAGCTGCATCGTTGGCTCTTCTGAAAATTTTAGTTGGTCATCCTCTATAGCCGATTGTATCTTGTCTTTGTAATTCTTGAATTCATCTTTGAAGCCCTTTTCATTGGAGAAACGACTTTCTTCAGCTGATACTCGTTGTAGGAGATGACTCAAATTAGTGAATTCCTGCTCGCCGAATTTTTCTTGTAATGGGGGTATCAACCCCTGGAAAGCTAAATCGGCCAACTGATTATCAGGCAGGGTAACACTGAAACACCTATTTTTCACTTCTGAATCTCTTAACATAATCATTTATCGATTCCCGGTCTTGTTGGGATGTAACTTAGATCCAAATCCGAGTTCCGCATCACGGAAAAAGTACTCATGGAATCGGCTTTCCAAATCGTTCCAAAAATGAACCGAATTTGGAGGTAAACTAGTAAACCAAGTGAAAGCAGCTCCCGATAAAGACAAGGGGAATAATCTAATTTTCAACAGCCCGTCGGACTGAGCTGCCTCACCACACTGAGCGATAAAACGTCCGACGTGCTCTAAGGTCGTGACCGAATCGTTCCCAGAAAATTTGGCAAAATCAGGAACTTTAAAATTATGTGGATATTGCATGCGATCTATATAATCCGGATACGACTTTCTATAGCCGATGACTCTACCATTTGGCTGTAAGCCGAATTGATCTATCAACACGGCAGAAATCAGGTCAGCCCGATTAATATTGTTAGCCGACAAGATATCAGGGCTCTGCCAATGATCATGACTAGTATTCTACCCCCCGAGTGCAAACTTGGGCTTCCGGTTAGACTGAGTCGACGGATTTTGTTGGTTTTGATCATACCCATCGTACCTCCTAACCGGTGGTTCTTGTACAGGGACAAAGGGCTCTGCGTAGGTTATCACCTTATGAGGGACCGAATTCCTGGGCAGAATCGGCTCTTGGTACTGGACGTGCTTAATTTGTTCAATCGGCTGTGAGGCCGATTGTGGAAAAATATTAAACGGAGCTGACGGCGGCAAAGTAGCCGACACGTTTATCTTAGCAGCATCTAGATACGCTTGGTAATGTGTTACTCTGCTCATCCTAGGATCCCTCGGTAATATAACTGTAGGTTTAGTCGGCATCATAGTGGGGAGTGGAGTTGTAGCCGATGGTTTAGGATCGGCTGAGGCACTCTGTGTATTTTGTGCTATTGAAAAAACAAGGTAATTTGGTAGGGCTTGCATTGGGTCAAGTAGACCTCCAGATGATGCCAACTCCTGAGCTATAGTTTTCACGCTATTCGCGATCATCGGCTTAAGTGTCGCGACGAGAGCCGATGATTGATTTATCAGAGCATGGTGCACAGATTGATTTATCATAGCCGATAATTTGGCTTGAGCGGGCAGGTATTGACTTACCGGACAGTCGGTGACACCTGCATCGCCGAGTGGATTGAGTGTCGGCAAAGCGGTCCTCTGCGTGATGCCGCGCCAGGTTTTTTCATAGCAATTCAGCATCATCTCTTCTAGAGCAGCTTTCCGATCTTCGATTTCTTTACGCTGCTCTGGAATTAAATCGTCCAACATGGGGACGATTATTGCCTCAATGTTGAGATCTGACGGCGGAATTGATTTGCTTGATGCTACTATCTGGTCCCACCGGGCGTGCCAAGAGTTGTTGGCATCAAAAACTTGATGTAGGGTTTCGACAAAGAAGACACCGCATTTAACAGGGTTGAGTGTGCGGTCGATTTGACTCAGAATCGACAAGGTAAAAATATAAAATTCACTCAAAGTCGATCGTATCGATCAATCGGCTTAGACTTAATCAGCTTGAAGCCGATTAAGATCAAAGTAACAAGGTGGGTCTAACTAGCCGATTAAGGCTAATCAGAGGATAAAGGCAGATCAATTCTGAAGAAGGCGATGCGCAACAAAATCAGAATAAATCAAACTTGGGGTGTAATTTGAAGAAGATCAACAATCGGCGATGCGCAACTTTATTGATCAAGATCGAATTACAAAGGCTAAATTACAAGAACTACTCCTAGTCGACGGAAAAGTAGATGAAAGTAGACGCGAATTGGTTGATTGGCTCTGGGCAGCTTTTTTTATCACCTCTAGACCTCTTTTATACCCATTGGCCGATAGAGTCCTGGTACAACACGTTAGGAGTAGAATCTGTATCGGCCTCTATTTGGATGGTGCTTTCTTTAACAACATGTTCCGTTTCCAAATATCTTCAATCTGTATCTTGATCGTATCTTGTTGATCTTGGACAGCCGATTCTGACCCTATCTGCCAAATTTTGGTGCAAACAGGTTGTTATTTGTTGATGTTGTGTCAATTGTTATGTGTTGCGTCATGGTGTTGAATTTGTTTTCTAGCAATGTTAAGTTGTACTAGGTATAGCTGCGCGCGATGCCGCGCCGCGCGAAAAAATCTAATCCGAATCGGTGTCCGTGTTGAATTTGTGGAAGAGCTTTCTCTTTTTTTTTAATAAAATAACCGGATCTAAACGTAATTTCAAATCTTTCGAGTCGAAAGAACCGACACCCGTGTCGAATTTGCGAAACTACGTTTTTTTTGCAAAATAACCGATGGAAGGACTCGTTTCGATTTTTGAATCTTCCTACGAAAGAACCGGATTTCACAAAACTACGGGGTCCTTTTTACAAAATAAATGGTAGAAGGACCGGTTAGCGATTTCGGAATTCACGGGGTCCTTTTTGCAAAATAACAGTGGAAGGACCTGTTTGCGATTTCAAAATTTCCGAAGGACTTTTTCGCAAAAAAATATACCTTGTAGCCTCTATGCCTCTATGCTCGGCAAATCTTCCTGGCATAAGATATATATTATTTGTTTGTGGATGTTTTTTTGGTCTGCTCCGCGAGCTATAACGACACAGAGGTGCTTACTGTGAGCCCCCATGGCATCTCAAGTGTTGCTCGAGCTCTGCCAATAATGCCGGCCTGTGGCTGTGGCCTTCACGAGCTCTACCACCGGCAATGAGCTTCACAGCCACTGGGTGCAACCTCAATTAGCACCACCGTGGCAAGCCGAGCTTCCAGCATTGAGTTCCTTGCTGGCGTGGCTGCAATCTCATTCTTCGACAGTTTTGCTACTCGCCGTCGTCTATACGCCTTCTCATCTAGTGAGAGCCTTTCTATAAGAATGAGATTGAGTCAAGGAAAAGATGGGCGTTGATGGTAGTGCATCCAGCAGTTGGTTGCAAATCGAAAGGTGGAAAAAAGCGTACGATGCCAGCGTTCTGATCGAATATAAATAGGACGGAGGATGGATCTAATTGTGTCTTGCACAGGTTCATATTATCGATATCGCGATAATCGACAATATCAAGATTTTCGAAAATCGAAAAAAATCGGTCGAAAATCGGTAGAGAATCGAAGGGTTTCAAAATCAAACTTTTGATGATTTTTTTTTTAAAAAAATAATCTTCACCGATAATCGCTCAATATACCTCGATAATCGCTCGATATACGTCGATAATCACTCGATATGCACCGATAATCGATCGAAAATCGACCCGATCGATTTTGCAAACTTGTGTTCTTCGGCTGTCGATATTGTGAGCGATTTTCGCTCGATATTCATCGATAATCGAGCGATATTCACCGATTATCGCGATATTTACGTCACATAATTCTTTTTGAATTTTTGAATTTAACCGGTTTACCGACCGTATTAGATACCGAACTGGACCGGTAAGGTTGATAATCGCGATAATTGCGCGATAATCGACGATAAATGGAACACTGGTCTTGCATCAACACTAAGAGAGAGTAGGGGTGTAATTGGCTCGGATTCAGTTGGATATTGCTCTTTCCGTATCCTAAATCATATTTTTTATCGGACTCGGAGTTATATACGGATAGTACCGGATACAAATATGGCTCGGACAATATCAACCACAAATTCGAAGCGAATATGGAGCGGAATTGATACGGTACTGAATATTGTTTGTCGAATATCATTGAAAATAGATGTTGCATATAGCATACATATAACAATGATTAATCAATCATATGAATTCAACATGCAATAAGATTATCGCAATTTAACAAGTTATTTTATCAAATAGTCCAACAAAGTTGCAGAAGTATCAAATATTCATTTATGTTTTGCCAAAGACTACTAGGTATTCACATAGGCAAATAGAAGCATATTCTTGCAAGTCAAGCTCTCATGACGGCGTGTACCATCCTAGAATTTTGTCATAAAATAATAATAATTTAAATTTAAAATTTATTCTTGATTTTTGTGCATTTTCAGAAAATAATTCATTTTTTTTGCATTTTTCTAATATTTTTTTTGATTTTATGGTATTTTCTATTAATTTTCTAGATTTTAAAAAGGCTTTTCCTATTTTTTGGAAGTAAAATGGAAATTCTGTGTAAAAATAAAAACTAAATTTTATTTGGAATAATTTTATTAAATTCAAAATGTCTCAGAGAATTTATGTGAATTTGTTCCAAATTTGTGAACTCTATCAGCCATAAATTCGAAGCGAATATGGAGCGGAATTGATACGGTACTGAATATTGTTTGTCGAATATCATTGAAAATAGATGTTGCATATAGCATACATATAACAATGATTAATCAATCATATGAATTCAACATGCAATAAGATTATCGCCATTTAACAAGTTATTTTATCAAATAGTCCAACAAAGTTGCAGAAGTATCAAATATTCATTTATGTTTTGCCAAAGACTACTAGGTATTCACATAGGCAAATAGAAGCATATTCTTGCAAGTCAAGCTCTCATGACGGCGTGTACCATCCTAGAATTTTGTCATAAAATAATAATAATAATTTAAATTTAAAATTTATTCTTGATTTTCGTGCATTTTCAGAAAAATAATTTATTTTTTTGCATTTTTCTAATATTTTTTTTGATTTTATGGTATTTTCTATTAATTTTCTAGATTTTAAAAAGGCTTTTCCTATTTTTTGGAAGTAAAATGGAAATTCTGTGTAAAAATAAAAACTAAATTCTATTTGGAATAATTTTATTAAATTCAAAATGTCTCAGAGAATTTATGTGAATTTGTTCCAAATTTGTGAACTCTATTCGCTATTTTCTAAAAAGCTTTTCCGAATTTTACCAGTTATCTAAAAAATATACATATTATTATATTAGAAGTAATTTTAGTAAGTTCAAAATGCCTTATTTCAATTCTATGAATTTTTCTAGGATTTTTGGGTCTGTCTAGCATTTTCTATATTAAATAGAATTTTCAGCATTTAAAAAATATTTACTACATAAAAATAATAATAATATATTATTTCCTTGGACTATTTGATTGAGTCCAATTGAAACTGCTAAAATATAGGCTATAAACATCTTAATCCGAATATCCAAATAGAGTTATCCGAAAATATAATCAAAATATTCCGATCCGACGGATAGTGATCTTTCAAATCTGATACCGAATTCAAAACTAACTATCCAAAATTGATACCGAATCCGTTAACTATCTGACACTACTATTCAAATTCGATTTGAAGAGATTCGATCAACATCTATCCGATCCGATTTCACCTGTAATCGAGGCATCATCGATCAAATCTCGATCCCACCCCAACATGCCAACATGGTCTTTTGAACAAATATTTCCGTAAATGTTTTTAATGGCTCCGTGGAATTCTGGGGCCACTTATCAAGTCACTGTTGGTGGGGACATCCTCCGCTTTTAAGCTATATGTACAGAATTCGGGATCTTTTTTTTTGTACGGCGGAGTTGCTGGTGTGAAGCAAGAGTATTATCCGATACCAAAGGAAGCCATACACAAACTATACTAGATAAATATACGCTGCGTGCCACGTCATAGACGTCGCTACCCACGCGAGTAAATCGAGAAAACACGAGATTGTCGCTCCCTATACGAGTAAATCGAGAAAAGTGCTAGAAAAAAGCAAAAAGGACCTAAATGCAATATACAGTTTATTAAAAAAAAAGGGATCTGAACGTCTTTTTTCCCCTAAAAAGGACCTAACCATAATTCCGATTTTTCGTAAAAAGACCCAGGCGCAACGCTTAAAAACGAATAAAACACCTAGACGTAATATATATTCTTATTTCGGGAAGAGGACCTAACCGTAACTTTTTTTTTCAAAAGAATCTAATCGTATTTTTTTTTAGAAAGGACCTAGATGCAAATATTTTCTCGCGGCTCGAGCCGAGACGCGCGCGCGACGGCTCAAACGCCTCAGGACGCGGGGCTCTACCAAGTATAGTAGAGGTATGATTTGTAGTCATAATTGAGTACACGACACTGATGAAACCAACAACTGCGATCCGCATGTGAACGTATTAAAGAAAGTGAAACCAAAGAAATTGTCAATGGACGATGTCGTTGGCATGAGTTTTTTGCGATTTTGTTTGGAAGTAATAGAGATCATATATAGTTGGACTTAGGACACAAAGCTAGGGCGGTAAACAAGTTGAGCTCGAGCGAGCTTGAGCTTTCAGACTCAAAAGCTCGATTTAGGTTCGAGTCGAGCTTAAACTAAGCTCGAGTTAAGATTCAAGTCTAAATTCAGGCTCGAGTTCGGCTCTATTGAGTAGGCTCGAGGTTAGCTCGAGTAAGCTCGGTAATAATAAATAATTAAATATAGACTATTTTTCAACAATAAAAAATACTTGAGTTTGAACTCGACTCGAGTAAACTTGATAAAAGTTAATATATAGTAATATTTTAATAAATAATTTGTAAATTTATTAGGCTGCGAGCTATTAGAGCTTGGCTTGATAAGCTCGCGAGCTCGAGATCAAATTTGAATTCGATTCATTTGGAGCTCGAACCGAGTCTAGATCGAGCTGAGCTCAAGTAGTTCGCAAGCTCAAGTTTATTTTTATAGCCCTACATGGAGGAGGCTGCATGAGGCAGTGAGGCCAATGAGAATCCAGAGTTAGCTCGACGCTCGCTTAACTTTTGATTGGCGCGGCCCTTGTCCACGGCACGGAAACAAACCCACAAACGACTAAAATTGCAGCGTCCTATTTGTCTTCTACATCGCCGGCGGCTGGTGGGTGCTGGGGGTCTAGGTGGCTGGTGGGAACGAATAAAACAGCTTTACTACTAATACTCTATATACTCAAGTTCGTAAGTTTTCTGGACAAAGAACTAACATGTGTCCTCCCTCCCTGAAAGATCCTAAAAAAAGTGTAGTTAGGTTTAGATTCTTTTAACCGTTTTATTACATAAAAGACTTTTCAGTTCAACGAAATCACGAATCTTTCGTGAAATAACCTCAAATAAATACAAAAAAGAGAGAGTGTAATTACGTTTATATCATTTCAACAGTTTCGCTTATTTTCTCGATTTGCTCGCGTGAGGGAACGGCAATTACAGCGTGACACGCCGTGATCCCTCGTCTAGTTTCTATTACAACGGACTATAATACCCAATAGAAGTAATATAATAAAATTAATTTTTAAGATAAATCTGAATATAATTTTTATATATTTAATTTAAATATTTAAAAATATATTAACAATTAAATTTTCGAAAGCTTAACTGCATCTATTTTTAAATTGATAATTATTTGTGACTATTAAGTTATTTTGTACCTAAAAATTCAGAGTGCTTAGCATGTTCCTCTTCCAGCAATGAAGTCACCGTCTGGTTGATCGTGGGGACTGACCCAGCAATGGTTCTGTCTTGCTGCATGTACATACACGAGGAGCTGCGGACTGTCCTCACAAGAGGAGACTACAAATTAGGGATAGCAGACTCCTCCGATTTGTTAAAAATCCTAATAGAGATAGTTATATTTCTCTTTTTATTATTCGTAGGTACGTTTGTTGGGCAAATTTTTGTCCGACAGACAAACAGGCACAGGTATGAAAAATTTCGTACGTGCCTGTTTTACCTGATTACCTCACAATAAACACTAACAAATGGATCATGTTTCAAAAACCCAAGAGGCATCCCACCTCTCCAGACCCATGATTTCCCACCACTAAGTTCGTGAGCTATATTATATGTTTCTCAGATGTCGATTCTGAAAAGTTCAACCACTACTTGTCTTTTAATATTTTTATTGTCTTTATAATGAGATGTTGGTTGTATGAAATGGCGGTGGGCGCATAGGAATAACCACGGGTACCAGGTAACGCAAGCGATGGGTACGAGGAAGGTTATTCACTTGCTACACTTCGCGGGTATACCATGAAGAAAATTTTAACTAGCATGTATAGATATATATATATGAATAAATACTACCCGTATCCACCGTAATCGATTGCCATCCTTGCTTAAAAAAAGTCTAATCAAGATCCATAGAGCGAGCAATCGCAGTCATGAAAGGCTTCACCTGCACCGTCCCTACAGGTATCCTCTCTACCGACCTTGGACGCTAGTTTATGTTGGGAAACCCTAAAGGCCCATGAAGGCCCATGCTGGTCCCTTAAGCCTAAACCCTAGGAGAGCGCTATAAAAGGAGGAGGGGGTCCCCCCTATGTACCAGAAATCATTAGCAATAAAGAATTTCCGCTGTTGCTCTCCCTAAACACGTGTCTCTCTCTCTTTCTGTTCTCCAATTCAGATCTGTTCGGGAACCCCGGACTATTCGATAGCGAGGTTCCTTAACACGTTATCAGCACGAAGCTCTACCGGAGATCAGAATTGAAAAGGTAAGAAGAGGTGGGTTTCGGCGATTGAATCTAATCGCTGTTGTTTTCTATGCATGCATCTAACCTACGACGCATCGATGCTGCGCATCACGTGGCAAGAAGCTACACGACATGAATTTACTGAGATAAGAATTATCGTTCATACGAAAAAAAAAGATGGCGCTCGCGCGCGCCGCCATCTCTCTCGCTTCGCGCCGCAAAGACGTCGTTGTTTTGACCTCGGCGCTCGGCTCGCGCGGCACGCGCTTCAAGATCGCCGCACTCGCCGCCGCAAGACGGTTACCGGGCAGACGGCCGGCCACCGCCGCTGCGGCCGGCGACGCCCGCCTCGGCTCAGAAGCCGTGCCGCCGCCTCGGCCGTCCGGCGGCAGCGTCGCCCGCCTCGGTGTGTAACCGTCCGGTTCATTGCTCGCCCGCTCGGCGACACTCGCACGCGCGCCGCCGCGCGCGCCGCGCCGATGAAGCCGACCACCGACGGCGCGTTGCTGCACGGCTCGCTGACGCGCCCGCCGCTTCGCCGGCTCGCGCCGCGCGGCTCGGCCCGGCCGACTGCGGCCAAGTCTCGACCGCGCGCCACCGCCAGACGGAGCATCGCCAGCGCGCTGCCGGCCGCCTCGCTTTCCCGCCTCTGCGCGCTCGCGGCCGGCCCGAGGCACCTCCCACCTCCGCGCCGCTCGCGGCCGGCCGAGGCACCTCCTGCCTCCGCGCCGCTCGCAGCCGGCCCGGGGTTTGCACCGTACTCGGCCTCGGCTAGCAGCCATCACTGGCCTCCGCCCCGTGCGCATCTCCGCCTCGGCCTCCGGCCCGTGCGCGCCGAGCAGAAGGAGAAGAGGCATCGGGGAAGCAGAGGGCGCGCGACGCACCGAGCGGAAGAGCAAGTGTCTCAGGCGAGGCAGAGGGCGAGCCGGCAGACGGCGCGAGGAAGAAGAAACGCGCACGGGGGGAGAAGAAACGCGCATGGGGGAGAAGAAACGCGCATGGGAAAAAAACCCGCACGAAGAAAAAAAAAAGGGCGACGGCGGCGGCTAGGGGAAACCCTAGCCGCGCGTGTCTTATGGGCCGGAGGAAGGCCCACCCACGGGTTAACCGAAAGAGAAAAAAAGAAAAAAAGAAAAAATTGCAGAAAAATTGCAGAAAATTTTGAAAAATTGCCAGAAAATCAAGAAGATTTATTTGGCTCTGTTTTTAATTTTTCTTGCTCTATTTCTCTGTTTTATGAATTTTCTTTATGAATTTTGAATCATTTGCTTTATTTTATATAATGCAATGCATATGAATTTATTTTTCTGCACTTTATACTTTTTGCAACCATTTTCTATCGATTACACGCAGAATCTAAAACCGTAATTTTGAAATCATGCGGATGTCCGCATTGTGAATCGTGAGTTTGAAGAACTGGCCCCGCACGGTCAGAACAACCTCACTTGGGCATCGGACGTAAAGATCGTCCTTGGGGGCAAGAAGTTCCGCTCCGCGATTGGTCTAGGGTCCTCGCAGGACGCAAAATCTACCGCTGAGCAGAACGATCAAGCCCTGCATTTTCTCAGGCATCACCTCTCAGCCACTCTGAAGAATGAATACATGGCTGAAGAGAGTGCGCATGAGCTTTGGACTGCATTTCAGAAGCGGTTCGAAAAGCTCAAGTACACCATCTTGCCCCAAGCACAGCAAGATTGGGTACGCCTGAGGTTTGTAGACTTTAGAACAGTGGTCGAGTACAATTCTGCCTTGCACAGAATTTGTACCAATCTCTCTCTATGTGGCAAGAAGATCACTGATGAAGAGAAGATTGAGAAAACTCTCTCTACCTTCCACCCTAATGCTATGCAGAGTGCACGCATTATCGTCAGACGCATACAAGGAGTATAGCGAATCGATTGATGTAATGCAAGTTGCGGAATCGCAAGACGATGTTCTACGCAAGAACTATGTCTCGCACCACCGACGAGGCATCGCACAGTCAATGCCAATAGCTACAAGGTGAGAAAGCCCACTCATAGAAAGAAGGGCAAGCAGGAGGAAAGAGAGGCCCTGTGCCAAAGGAAAATCCAAAGCCCCGTGAAGAGGGATGACAAAGAAAAGACGACGCCAAGCCGTATGGACAGCAGAACTGCACGTGCTTCAAGTGTGGTACTTGGGGACATTGGTCGAAGATATGTCGAGAATCCAAAGAAGCGATCAACGATATCGGGCTAAGAAGAAGGCAAAGGAAAACGCCTCAGCAGAGGCGACTTCGCCAACATCGGTGATGAAGATGCCATGGATGTAGATACCCTCTTACCTCATCCTCACGAATAGCCGGACATCGATGTTGCAGCCATTATTATGGTAAATGAAGAAAACTTCGCAGATGACATAGAAGGTAAATTAATGCATATTTTCTGATTCGCTTAATGCATTTCTTTTAGATTATGGTTGTTAGCATTTTTCTTTGAATAATGAATTGTAAGCTCTAGAAGAGCATACTTCTTTCATGAATAAATACGCAATTTATTCTTTATTCAAAGATTCTTCAAATTTGCAAGTAATATTTGGATTGTTTTGCCTCTATCCGATTAGAATTATATTTCTTTTATCTAGAAATCGTAGCGCCCAAATGGAAGAGATATGCATTGTTGATAGTGGCACAACAAATACCATCTTAAGAGAGTCTAAGTATTTCCAATCGATCACGAAGAACGGAAAGATTACTACGATCGCAGAAGCGACTCATATGTAATCGGCTCAGAAGAGCCACTATTATATTGCCTATGGGTACAACTTTGGTAATTGAAGAAGCCCTTTGTACCTCGAATCAACGCGCACTCTCTTAAGCTTTAAAGACATCCGCGCCAATGGTTTTCACGTAGAAACCAATGAAGAAAATGGCAAAGAATACTTGTGCATTGTGAAACACGCGGTATGTGGAAAATGGTATTAGAAAAATGTCCTCATATGAATCGGGTTGTACTACATGAATATTCATGCACCAAGTGTATACTTCCTTGAAGACTGCTTTTAGAAGCTCGAGTTATTTTCTTTATGGCATGGTAGATTAGGCCATCCCGATCTTAGAATGATGAGAAATATAGTGAACAACTCACAAGGTCATGGCATTAATGTTAAAAATTTCCGAATCATGAAGATTTTGTGTGCCCGCATGTGCCACGGAAATTAATAACTAGACCCTCCGTTATGAAAGTGCAAAGTGAAATCCTCGCATTCCCGAACGCATCCGAGGGGATATTTGCGGTCCGATTCAGCCCCGTCGAGGCCGTTTCGATACTTTATGGTGCTCATCGATGCTTCCTCGAAATGGTCGCATATATGCTTGTTGTCAACAAGAAACCATGCTTTTGCAAAGCCGATCTCGCAGATCATAAGAATTAAGAATGCTTTCCGATCATCGTGTGAAGTCCATCGAATGGACAATGCCGAGAATTTACTTCAAAGGCATTTGATGACTAGTGCACAAAGAATGTGGATAGCGATTGAGCACTCCGCACCGCACGCCCATACGCAGAATGGACTAGCGAAGCACTAATAAAGAGGATTAAGTTCATTGCCGCACCGCTTTTGCAAAGTTGTAACTTGCCCAACACTTGTTGGGGACACGCAGTCCTGCACGCAGCAGCTCTTATCAATTTTAGACCGTCGGCCTACAACATCCATTCTCCTATGCAGCTTGTGCACGGGATCATCCCGAAGATCTTCCATCTTAGAAAATTTGGGTGTATGGTATATGTACCTATACCACCGCCTCAGCGGACTGCAATGGGCCCTCTCCGCAAGTCTAGGATATACGTTGGTTATGAGAGTGCATCCATAATCGTGTATTTGGAACCCATGATCGAGACTTGCATACACCCGATTCACGATCGCATTTTTGACGAGGATCGTTTCCGTCATTAGGGAGGAAATCAACCTTTGGATGAAAAATGCCGAAATCATATGGCATTCCACCGATCCCCGCACATGACCCCGCACTAATGAAGCAAATCAAGAAGTCGAAGATAATTGATTTGCGAATTTAGCAAATGAACCGCTCGATCATTTTGTGATCCAAGGGCGTGGTTAAGTCGCATGTACCGCAAGGAATGCACCGAGAGGGTGGAAATACCAAAGAAAATAGAAGGTATCCTCAACCTGCTCAGAGGCCTCAAAGAAAAGAACAGAAACCCGCTCCTCAAACCCAAAGTACCCGAGACGCCCGAGAAAATCTGGGCGAGAGGACTTACCACAACCAATCACAAAAATGCCCCAAGGAAAGAAGGGGAGCCGCTGAGACTGCACTGGAAAGAAGCCAACAGAAAGGCAATTCTGCACTTGAATCTTCCATCAAGGAAGCCACGAAATAATGTGCGCACACATAGGCGATGAAAGCTAAAGGAACTTGCTCTGCGATAGGGAATAGCGATGAAGAGCAAGTAGAAGTGCATGAAGCACCCCATGAAGAAATGGCCATAAACTTTGTAATAACAGAGAATCCTGAATAGAGCAACGACCAACATTGATGCATACTTTGAAAAGAAGATTGCCTCGATCATTGATCATGATCCAGTCCGCATCTCGCAGAGTGCAAGAAAATGCTAGATTGGGAAGAATGAAAAAGGCAATCATCGCAGAGTTAGTCTCTCCAACAAGAGAGAGGTGTTTGGGCCGTATGCCGCACACCTCCCCATATAAACCCTGTGAGGTCACAAATAGGTCTTTGTTCTAAGAGAAATGAAAACAACGGTTGTAAGCTACAAAGCAAGGCTTGTAGCTCAAGGTTTCACTCAACGCCCCGGAGTTGATTATGAAGAAACCTATTCTCCGGCCATGGGAGGAATTACCTTTAGATATTTGATCTCAATGGCATCAACTTGAAGTTGAGAATGAAGCTAATGGATGTTGTCACAAAGATATTTGTATGGAAACTTGGATTCGAGATATACATGAAAGTACCGGAAGGAATTCCTATCCCGAACCAAGACGGAGCAAATAGAAACACATGCAGTGTGAAATTGGAGAAATCATTGTATGGGTCAAGCGATCAGAAGAATGTGGTACAATCGCTGAGTGACTTTCTCTGCAAGAAAGGCTACACAAACAACGAAGATTGTCCATGTGTGTTTATACAACGATCCCGAATGGATTCTCAGATAATCTCCGTCTATGTAGATGACTTGAACATCATTGGGACTGATGAAGAAATTGAAGAGGCATGCTCATACTTGAAGTCCGAGTTTGAAATGAAGGATTTGGGTAAAACTAAGTTTTGTTTAGGCTTGCGGCTTGAACATGTCCAAGGAGGAATCTTGGTACATCAATCAACCTACACACGTAAAGTGTTGGAAAGGTTTGGATTTGAAAAAGCATATCCTCGCGAAGACTCCAATGGTGGAAGGTCACTCCAAGCGCACCTAGACCCATCTGCACCTAGAGAAGAGGGGAGGAAGTCCCGGGAGCAGAATTCCCATATCCGAGTGCAGTTGGAGCGCTCATGTACCTTGCGAATAGCACTAGACCAGGACATTGCGTTATTTGTGAATTTGCTAACTTCGATGCAGGCGTAACCCACCAAAAGGCATTGGAAAGGGATCAAGGACATCTTTCGTTACCTCCAAGGAAGCAAAGACCTCGGTCTGTTCTTGAAGAAATAATGAATTGAATTTGGTTGGCTATGCAGATGCTGGGTACTTATCAGACCCGCATACTGGCAAGTCCCAAACCGGCTATGTTTTCCTATGTGGAGGAACAGCAATTTCTTGGAAGTCGTCTAAGCAGACTCTTGTCTCGACGTCGACAAACCACTCGGAAATCATTGCCTTGTATGAAGCATCTCGTGAATGTGCATGGCTCAGAAGAATGGTTCACCACATCCAGAAGTCATGTGGTTTGAACATTGAGCAAACTCCCACAATAATTTATGAAGATAATGCACTTGCCGCCAAGCCTGAGATGGGTTATGTGAAGAGCAATCTCACGAAGCATATCAACCCCAAGTTCTTTTATGCTCACGAATTGCATAAGATGAACGAGATCAACATATTGCATACTAAATCATGTGAAAATCTTGCAGATTTGTTCACCAAATCACTCCCAAAGATCTACCTTTGAAAGGTGCGTGAAAGGAATTGGGATGATGAGACTTAGAGAAGTGCAGATTTGGGGAGATATTTCACATACTCCCACATGAATCTCAAGATGAATTATGAATACCCAACATGAATCTTGAAGATTAGCAATAGAAGTTGGGAGAATTGTACTCTTTTCCTTAGCAAGTTTTTCATGAAGTTTTCTTGCATAAGGTTTTAACGAGGCAATTCGTGCAACATAGTAAGCGTATGCTATGTACTCTTTCTCCAAGTATTTTTCCCATTGGTTTTTTCGAGTTTTAATGAGGCATATGCATCTCATGACAAAGAGCCCAGGGAGTGTTGGGAAACCCTAAAGGCCCATGAAGGCCCATCTGGTCCCTTAAGCCTAAACCCTAGGAGGCGCTTATAAAGGAGGAGGGGTCCCCTATGTACCGTAAATCATTAGTAATAAAGAATTTCATTGTTGCTCTCCTAAACACGTGTCTCTCTCTCTTTCTGTTCTCCAATTCAGATCTGTTCGGGAACCCCGGACTATTCGATAGCGAGGTTCCTTAACAGTTTATACATGACTAACACACCGGTAACTTTAAGACCTGATAAGCCTTATATATTAAAAAATAATTGTATGAACATAAAACATAATCTACCGACATTACAAAAGGAGGTACATGCCATAAGAATCCTCTTTCAAACCAAATGGACGTATGTTCAAAGCTCATTGGTCGTATGATTACCTCAGTCCAAACAATATCCCGTTTCAGCCGTACGGCCGACGAAACGGGACATTCTGCAAAAACCCCCTCGACAAATTGTAGCCTTAGCAGAACGGCCTCTGGCCACCGCCAGCCGCCACCGTCGCGTTCCCCCGCCGCAACACCGGCGGGATCTTGAAATGCCACAGCCGGCCTGTCCCGCCCACTCGGAACCCGTCGCAGAGGAACTCCTGGGCGTACGCCTTCTCCACCCTGCGGTCCACGTCGTGCAGGAACACGTCGGTGTCCCCCTCGCCTCGCCGCGCGCGAGCCATGGCCGCCGCCGTCCATATCGCCGCCATCCTCCCGGGCGCCGACGCGAAGTAGCCCTTGGGCGCATCGATCATGACCATGTCCCACTCGTTCTCGTACACCTCCGCCGGCAGGTTGTGCAGCGCCAGCGGGCACTCGGCGTTGCCGTGGACGCGCACGGGGTCGTTGCCGTCGCCGGGGAGGCAGGACGGGTAGTGCCTGTAGGAGGCGAGGAGGAGGTCGGCGTGGTCGAGCCGCGTGCGGTAGGCGACGAGGTGGGCGCGGAGGAACGGCGACTGAGCGCGCACGACGCGGTACCACTCCGGGTCCTCCTCGAGGAAGACGGTGGCGCCGCCAGGGTTGAGCGCATGCCACAGCCTCGAGTCACGGCCGAGGCCGAACACCAGCAGCCGCAGCGGCGCGCGGCGGCGGAGCACGGCGAGGGAGAGCGCGATCTCGGCGCGCGACTGCTGCGGCACGGATGGCGTGATAGCGTAGTGCACGGCGGCGTCGGCCAGCGCCGCGAGGCCCGCGGGCTCGTATCCGGACCCCGACGGCGCCGTGACCGCGGGCAGGCAGGGGAGCGACGGCAGGAACGGCAGTGGCGTGGTGGCGACCAGCAGCGACGTCGCGAGGAGCAAGGCGCCCGCGGCTGCGGCGAGGAGGCGGCCGGGGGGCTTCATTGCGGTCGGTTGCCGGCGGCGGCTGTGGCCGGACCTCGGTTTCCTCGGAAGGTGTTCGACGCGCGCGTGGCTTCCGTACGTGTTGTCCGAAAGGGTAGTGCGTGTTGGGCGGTGGGGATTGATTGCTTTATTTAGGCTTTCGGTGTTGGTGTGTGACTGTCGAGTGTGGTTAACTCCTTCGTTTCCCTTCGGTTTTTTAGCACTCTGTCGACTTTTTTTTTATTAAAACTGCCTCCTTTGTAAATAAATTCATAGAAATTATCTTACACGTAATCGTAAAAGACATGTATCACCTGTCACACTTTCGTATCATAGTAAATCGATGACAACACGATAGAACGAGACCCACTAGCCTGCCGAGTGGCTGCAGCAGATTCCTACCGAGCTTCCTTTCCTCGAAAGGAACAGCCAGCCAAACTTGATTAATTAATCACTTAATTAACACTTTGCTCAATTAAATCTCTTGATCCTAGCCTATTGAGGTAAGAAAGCTCGACAAATCACGCGTCGAGCCATTAGGCTACGACAGCTGTGCTGTCGAGCTTCAGCTATGTAGCAGTTGTATCGACGATGTAACATAGAACAAAAGTCCGATTGATGATACTTGTCGTTTACCATTGTATCAATGGTAAAACTAATTTTTTAAGTTCGTTTGTACCAGGTCAGATTAAAAAAACTAATTTTTAAGTTCGTTCATATGAAGGCCAGATTAAAATAAAGTGTCAGGGCAATAAAAGCTAAGGGTCCTTTTGTTGGAGGCATGGCGATTTCGTTTTCTTTTTTCTGGGCGGTGTTTCCTTCTCTTTCTTTTGGTTTAGGTGTCCTTTCTTGACAAGTGTAAGAACTCCGGCATCAACCAGTGTAGCAAAGTGTTAATATTTTGACGAATGGAGGTTTTACAAATGTTCATTAATATAATTTGCCACCTGGGATTTTAGTCTGGTACTTGAGAAATCAATTTAATTTCTGGTGGAGAACTCCCCTACCGTCAAGTGGAAGTATAGAAAATATTCAAGTAACATCCTTAGCAACTGGGCATATGCGAGTTTTTGTTAACCCTAACTCGGTTCTAACATGCTGATCCTTTCAACTAAGCCATTAAACCAAAATAAAATTCTATTTCTTTTGATAGCTAGCCCTCGTTGTCTTTTACATTCTTATAAAATTTCACGTTTGAACACTTCTTGCTCTATGGGAAACCCCAAAGAATTATCTCAAAAAACCAAAAATAGAAATTTTTGTTAACAATGGCTTTATTTTTATTTTATTTTTCAGTTTTTGTTTACCGGCTAGATGGGTTGTCTGGGACTATAGTCAACTGAGGTGTTCATTGTGTGCCTATGGATCGGTAATGTTCATTCAGATTGTACTTCTACAGTCCAGGAAGAAAAAATAAATATAGGCTTCGTTTGTTTAGTAGTTTTTTTTGCTTAAAGTTTAAAACTAGGTTTTTGGTTTAAGCAGCTTAAAAATAGTTTGCTTATATATATGTGTGAAGGACCGAAATAACGATAAGAGGGGGTGAATGATCGAAAATAAAATTTTCCCACACAAAATAATCCAACTAAGCCCACAGACAATTTAATCAAAAGAGCAAAAGAAATGGAGGAAGTTTTCCTGCAAGTCCGGTATGACCGGATTGAATTTGGTAACACCGGAAACCGGTATGACCGCAGTAAGGGCGGTGTGACTAGGCTCAAGAACAACAGGAAGAACAAAACTAAGAACAGCACAAATTTAAAAGCTAATTTGAGGAATCTTTTGATCGGCTAGACAAAAACTCACGAAACTTGGTAGATGTGATCCTAATGATGTCAGGAACTTATTCCAACCTCCAATCTCAAGGATTGACGTCAAAGTTCCGACTTTTTTCATTTTGAAGGAAGAACACACCAAGTTTGAGCAAAACTCGAGAACTTGATATTGGACTTGCTCGTGGGGTTTTGATGATCAAGATGATCTTGGATAACTTCCCACACGTCACAACAAGAACATAAGTCCAAAAATCTCTCAAACACGATATAGAAGAATGATTCACTTAAGCATTCAAAATCGATATCTTGCAAAAAAGAACGCAAGATTTGCCTAGATGATTGGGATATGGTCTGAAGAAGATGTAAGATCGAGGATGTCGACTAGAGAGGGTGAATAGGCGGCTTTTAAAAATTACTCTACGAATTTCTACAAAACAATTCACCCCTAATTACCCTTATACTAAAACCTTAACAATGATTAATGCGGAAGCGATCAACAAAGGTTTTGACAATTAAAGCCTAAATCAACTAGGCTCACTATGTGCACTAACTAATTATGTTTCTAACAATAATTGCAATTCTAAAGACAAGTAATCAATCAATTTAATTCTATGAATATAAATTGCTTGAATATAAATAATGAATACAATGCAAGCACAAGAAACACAATAATTTTTACCGTGGTGTTCGGAGACTTGCCGGTCTCCCCTAATCCACGTTGAGGTTAACCCAAACGAATTGGATCGGCTCTACTAATTGAGCACCCACCTCGAATCCACTAGTGGTTGCTCTTTTCCCCTCCGGGTAGGCGAGCACCGACCTTCACAAATTCGCCAGGGCTTCACCTTCGTTAAGAAGCTCACCGCGCACGACGCTGCTACGCCGTCTAGGTGTCGGCAAACACCAAGAGTAACAAGCCAAGCCCTTCCGCTTGAGCTTCACCTAGTGCAACACATGCACTCCGGTGACCTCCTAAGTGCAACACATGCACAAGAGGCTCTCAATCCACTTTCTAATTGCAACACATGCAATTAGGGCTCACTCTTAGCTCAAAAACCAATTGAAATATTCCAACTCATGCAACCAACTCTCACAAACTCTCTCCAAAGTTAGCAAGCCCCAATGCCAGCCCTTACACGAAATCTAGTCGTTGGGGGCAAATTGGGCATTTTTCAGCAAATCCGGCACTACCACCCATTAGGGCCGGTAGTGCCGTCCTCAACCTCCAACGGTCGACAACGGCTATATTCCCGGCACTACCGCCCTCTAAGGTTTGGTAGTGCCAGCCAAAGCAGCAGTACCGCACCCAAAGATCGGTAGTGCCGGCCAGAAGAGAATAACAAGTCATAGGGAGACGAGAACTGATGCTCTAAGATAAACTCCACACATAAACTCTCAAAGTAGGAATTCTTGAACTCCGTGCCATGGTCACTTCGAATAGCTTGTAAGGCACCAGGGAGCTCAACAGACAACCTACAGACAAACCCCTGAAATGGGTAAAAGACTCTGTAAGATCGATGATGCCGACTAGATGGGGGTGAATAGGCGGCTATAAAAAATTCTTCTACGATTAAAATCTCGCCTAATTACCCTTATGTTAAAACCTAAATGATAATAGATGCGGAAGCAATAAACTAAGATTTTGACAAATTAAAGCCTAAATCAACTAGGCTCACTAAGTGCACTAACTATTTATATCTCTAACAATAATTTGCAATCCTAAATACAAGCAATCAATTTAATAATAGGAATAAAATTCCGACAGTGCACTATGCACAAATTTATGCATTCTGTTTTATATTTATTTGGATATTTATATCTTATTAAAAAATTTGTAAACTTTTTGAGAAGGTTCTTTATGGATACATTAGTCTCCTATAAAAGTTTCAACTTAAGATTCTTCATATTTTATTTAATAAAATTCTGACATTGATGTTTCCAAATTTTTAGCTTTTCAGTTTTTGAATTTTTATAAATATCAAATATGAAGATTATCTTCTGATATTTTTACTGTTGATGGATCTACCCAGGGTGAATATAATATAAAAATTTTCACACAAAATTATGAAAATTTAATTTCTGACATTTTTGCTATTGTTAGTCATGATTCATTAAATTACCTTTCTTTTCTTTTTTTAATACATTGACATGAATTTAAAATTATATTTTAGGGTTCTGGATAACTCCGTGAATTTTACATGGATTTTTCTTATTTTGTTGTTTTATATATCTTTTCTTATCACTTCTATAATGTTTGGATGATTATCAAAAGGGATTTTCCCTTTAAACAATATTCAAAAGAAATCAAGAAAACTCAGAGAAAATTCAAAAAAACCAGGAAAATGCAATAATGAAATTTGGTTTAAATATTTACTTGATTTCTTATTTTTATTAGATTGGCAGGATGTTACAAACCTACCCCCCTTACAAAAATCTCATCCTCGAGATTTGGCGAGGGCTAGAAGAAGTCTGGAAATTCCTTCTTGAGTTAATCTTCATGTTCCCATGTGGCTTCGTCTTCTAAGTGGTTGCTCCATTGAAATTTTAGCATCTTGTGGGACTTATTTCTGGTATGGCGTTCTGCCTCTTCAAGAATGCGGATTGGATGCTCTCGATAGGATAGATCAGGTTGAAGATCAATATTTTCTAGATTTGTGAGTTCAATAGGAACACGAAGGCACTTTTTAAGTTTGGACACATGAAAAACATCATGCACTTCAGATAATTGGGGTGGCAATTTGTAAGGACGAGGATGCCGACTAGAGGGGGTGAATAGGCGGCTTTTAAAATTCTCTCGCCAATTTCTACAAAGCAATTCACCCCTAATTATCCTAATACCAAAACCTTAACAAATATTAATGCGGAAGCGATAAACTAAGGTTTTGATAATTAAATCCTAAATCAACTAGGCTCACTATGTGCAGTAACTAATTATGTCTCTAACAATAATTGCAATTCTAAAGACAAGCAATCAATCAATTTAATTCTATGAATATAAATTGCTTGAATATAAATAATGAAAACAATACAAGCTCAAGAGACACAATACTTTTTACCGTGGTGTTCGGAGACTTACCGGTCTCCCCTAATCCACGTTGAGGTTAGCCCAAACACATTGGACCGGCTCCACGAATTGAGCACCCACCTCGAATCCACTAGTGGTAGCTCCTTTTCCCTCCCAGGTAGGCGAGCTCCAACCTTCACAAACTTTGCCGGGACTTCTCACAACCTTCGTTGAGAAGCTCACCGCGCACGACGCTCTACGCCGTCTAGGAGGCGGCAACCTCTAAGAGTAACAAGTCAAGCCTTCCGCTTGAACCTCACCAAGTACAACACATGCACAATGGTGATCTCCTAAGTGCAACACATGCACTAGGATCCTCCTCAAGTGCAACACATGCACAAGAGGACTTCAATCCATTTCCTAATTGCAACACATGCAATTAAGGCTCACTCTTAGCTCAAATACCAAATTGGAGAGTGCAACACAAGCAACCAACTCCCACAAACTCTCCAGAAAATCAGCATCCACATATGCCAGCCCTTGGCATCATTTTATAGCCCCCCACACGAAATCTAGCCGTTGGGGGGCAAAATGGGCAAAACTCAGCATGGTCGGCACTACCGCCCAACTGGGGCCGGTAGTGCCGGCCTCGACCTCAACGGTCGAATGCCAGCCAAAACTAGCCGTTGGCTAGAGTGTCCCGACAGTACCGCCCAACTAGGACCGGTACTGCCGGCCGAGCGGCAGTACCGTCCAACTGGGTCGGTAGTGCCGGCCGGGCACAACCCAGAAAACTCTTCTCTGAAATATAACTACCGGCCATCTGGGCCGGTACTGCCGCCCATACGGCAGTACCGCACCTACATGGTCGGTAGTGCCGGCCTCACTGGGCACATGAAGAAGATCAAGTTTTTCACAAAAACTTTTATCCAAACTTTTCAAATGTTGATTCTTTGAGCAATGTGATGATCAACACATGATCACAACCCTATGCAAAACACATTTGCACATATTAATCACATACTCCAAAGAATCACTTTAAACTCAACTTATTTGCAAAACACATTTGCAAATAAACCAAGAACTTATGAGATCAATCCTCTTAGCCGTGTGATGATCAGCACATGATCAAGTCAATTTGCAAAACACATTTGCAAACCCTATTCACATGCTCTAGGATTGAAACCCATAATCTTAAGTTCATTTGCAAAACACATTCGCAAATAACAACTCCAACTTATTTGCAAAACACATTCGCAAATAAACCATGAACCCATAAGATCAATCCTCTTAGCCATGTAAGGATCAACACATGATCCCGACACTTTGCAAAACATATTTGCAAATGCCAACACATACTCTAGGATCGAAACCCACAATCTCGAGTTTATTTGCAAAACACATTTGCAAATAACAAATCCATTCAATCATTTTGCAAAAACACATTTTGCAAACTCAAAGCACAAACCAAGCTTAGCCTTGTGATGATCAACACATGATCTAATCACAAGCTAAAACACCAAAGCATGAGCTCTCTATTTGCAACACATGCAAATCTCTAGCTCCATGCAAACCACAATTCAAACTCAAGTGCACGAGCTCTCTATTTGCAACACATGCAAATCTCTAGCTCCATGCAACCGCTTTAAACCAAAATTGCTTGAGCTCTCTCTCCTTTTGCAACACATGCAAAACTTAGCTCCAAGCAATATCCAAATCAAATAAGATTCAATTAAGAAGCAAGTATGAGCTCCCTTATTTGCAACACATGCAAATACTTAGCTCATGCAAAATCCAATGCACGAGTTTTACCCATTTGCAACACATGCCAAATGGTTAGCTCCATGCAAAAACCAAACCAAGAGAGTGAGCTAGAGTGAACTGGATTGAGTTCATCAACACATGATGAAGCTCAAGCTAAAAGACTCAACCCCTCTTAATAGTACGGCGATCAAAACTAGACACTCTAGCCTATCTAGTTATACCTTTGCCGCATACGATCCACTTGGAGCTTCTATGATTTCCAATCATCTTCTCTCCAGGATCACCTCTTCTTCTTCTTGGTCATCAACACATGATGAACCTTCTAGCTCTTCTCTTTACTTCGGGATCACCTCTTGAAGCTCATTAACACATGATGACTTCTTCTTCCCGATTCTTCATTATCTTGGACTCAACCTACTTCACAACTCATAGAAGATTATTAGTCCCAACAAATACGGTTGTCTCAATCATCACCGCACTCCATTAACACATAATGGATGCCTCCAAGATCGATTGAGCACAACCTAAATCAATTTGAATGATTAATTGTTGTCTTGAGTACTTTGATGCAACTAATGCTTCATTATACTCAAGAACTTTTCGCTTGTCTTTACTCAATAAGGAACACCATCAACACATGATGAAATGTCCTTTTATTGATTGAAAGACAATCGAACTCAATTTAAATTTTATTTAAATTGATATGACTATATATATAACTGCACAAGTTTCATATACTCAATATGATAGTTAGTAATGATCCATATATGTTTGAGTGATGGAAATGGGATCAATACATTTAAACCATCAACTACAGAATAAACTCCATTTGATATGTGCATATAGATAATTGAACACGGAACAAATATGCACATAACCAATCTTAGATTGCATATGAGTTTATTTTATATTTGCATGAGTATACTACAACTACACAAGTTATATATACTCAAACGATTGTTTCAAAGTCTTGATCCTTTATATGTTATTTAGTAATAAGACATGGATCAATACTATTGAAACAAGTTAAATTATAAACTCCCCCTAGATGTGTGCATTCATGTAATATATGTATTAAGAACATAATGCACATACTTTGGACCAAGGCAATGGAAGAGTTCATATTTTAACTTGAATCCTAAGTATGCATTAAGATAATAAAGTGAATACAAGTGCATATCTTAGGTTTTCCATTTTCCATCCAAATATGAGACTAATAAGAATATAACTTAATAAAATATGTTATAATGATTAGATTTATCATTAAACAATGATTAAACATTAATATTAAACCAATCACCAAAACTAATGGAGCTTGAACTTACACAATTCCAACTTGTAAGCCATCTCTCCCATTTTCTCAAGAATTTGATATGGACCAATGTATCGAGGAGCTAGCTTTCCACGGACTTGAAAACGACGAACTCTGCGGAGTGGTGAGACTTTTAAATAGACATGATCACCGACTTCGAAGCTGAGTTCACGTCGACGATTGTCGGTGTAACTCTTTTGTCGAGATTGGGCCTCTTTTAATCGACTTCTGATCATATCCACTTGCTCTTGGGCTTCTTGGATGAGATTTGGTCCAAAGAACTTTCTTTCACCTACTTCAGACCAAAAGAGAGGTGTTCTGCACTTTCTTCCATAAAGTGCTTCAAAAGGCGACATTTGGAGACTGGCTTGGAAATTGTTATTATATGAGAATTCAGCGAATGCTAAACTCTTTACCCAATTAGCACTATAAGACAGTACATAGGCTCTCAACATGTCTTCCAAGATTTGATTAGTTCTTTCTGTTTGACCGTCTGTCTGAGGATGATAGGCTGTACTAAAATTTAGCTTAGTCCCCAAAAGACCATGCAAACTTTCCCAGAAACGAGATGTAAACTGGGATCCTCGATCAGAGACAATGGTCTTTGGGACACCATGCAAACGAGCAATATTTTTCAAATATATCTCAGCAAGCTTATCTCCAGAATGAGTGGTCTTGACAGGTATAAAGTGGGCCACTTTAGTTCATCAATCTACGATCACCCAAATAGAGTCATGTCCTTATCTGGTCCTAGGTAGACCAGTGATGAAATCCATACTGATATCATCCCATTTCCATTCGGGAACTTTCAAAGGCTGAAGGAGTCCAGCAGGACATTGATGCTTGGCTTTGACACGTCGGCATACGTCGCAAATTGCCACATATGCTGCGATATCCTTTCATGCCGGGCCACCAATATTCCTGTCGGAGATCTTGATACATTTTTGTACACCCGGGATGGATTGAGAGATGTGATTCATGAGCTTCCTTTAAGATCAAATTCTTAAGCTCGGAATCATTGGGAATATAAATTTTTGAACTCTATTTGATATTTTCTATAAAGCCATTTGTATTTCTGAAATTATTTTAATTCGAATATAAATGTAAATTCTCCATTCTCCTTTTTGGGCCAAGTAGGCCAAGTTTAAACGAATTTTCGGTTTGATTATACGAATTTCCGACTCGTTTCCGGCGTAAATGGCTCTCCCGTTTTCATTTCCGTTTCCGACAAAAATTTTCCGTTTCTGTTTCCGTACCGATATTTTCCATTTTCGTTTCCTAAAAAAGACTTCCGTTTTCGTTTTTCTCCGGAACGGTCGGAAATTCTGTTTTCGTTTTCACCCCTATGATCAGTGTATGCATTGCATCGATTACCAATGAGGTAATGACGCCAAATTTTTAGAGCATGAACCACAGCTGCTAATTCTAAGTCATGGGTAGGATAGTTTTGCTCATGGGGACGGATCTGCCGAGAAGCATATGCTATAGCTCTGGATTCTTGCATCAACACGCATCCAAGACCGTGTCGTGATGCATCACAGAAGACGTCAAAATTCTTATGGACGTCGGGCAACACAAGGACAGGTGTTGTGGTTAGCCTTTTCTTCAATTCTTAAAAACTTGATTCACATTCGGGTGTCCATTCAAACTTTTTTCCTTTCTTTAATAGCTGAGTCATTGGTCTAGCGATTTTGGAGAAGTTTTCGATAAAGCGGCGATAACATCCTGCTAAACCGAGAAAACTTCTGATCTGAGGAACAAACTTGGGTTGTTCCCAGGCTTGAATAGCTTGAATTTTACTATGGTCAACAGAAATTCCTCTTTCTGAAAGAATATGACCAAGAAATGCAATTTTCTTTAGCCAAAAATCACATTTTTCAAATTCGGCATAAAGTCGGTTGGCTCAAAGATTCTCAAGAACCATGTGCAAATGTTGTGCATGTTCTTCAGATTTGGAATAGATGAGAATATCATCGATGAATACCATGACGAACTTGTCCAAGTACTCCATAAAGACCTTATTCATAAGGCACATAAAACTTGCGGGAGCATTGGTCAGTCCGAAGGACATCACGACGTACTCAAAGAGACTATATCGAGTGGTAAATACTGTTTTTGGAATATCACAGGGTCAGATTTTTAATTGGTAGTACCCATGTCTTAAGTCAATCTTTGAAAAGACTCGAGCACCACTCAATTGATCAAATAGATCATTAATGCGAGGAAGAGGATATTTATTTTTGATGGTGGCATCATTTAAAGCACGATAATCTACGCACATACGTAGACTACCATCCTTTTTGTTAATAAATAGAACTGGGCTTCCCCAAGGAGATGAACTGGGGCGAATGAACCCTTTATCCAATTGTTCTTTAATTTGTTTCTTAAGTTCAACCAGTTCAGTTGGGGCCATTCGGTAAGGACGTTTAGAAATTAGAGCTATTCCGGGAATAAGATTGATAACAAACTCCATGTCTCTATCTGGAGGTAAACCTGGTAGCTTATTTGGAAAAACATCAGGATAATCACAAACTTCAGGTACTTGAGAATGTTCTTTTAATGAGGTAGAACAAAGGAACGGTTGGTGAGGTGATTTGTCTTGGTTAGACGAGAATTCTACCATGATTTCTTCTGGGCTTAGCGAGGATATGGATCCCTGGGCACAATCTATACAACCTTTATGCTTGGATAACCAATCCATACCAAGAATTATATCTAAGCCTTGAGTTTCTATAACGATGAGATCAGCATAAAATAATACTCCATTTATTTCAATGTTGACTCCAGGGCAAAGACTGGTAGTTTTAGTTTTGGCTCCAGGAGAGGATATTATCATGATAGAAGGCAAAAGATCAACGGGAATTTCATTTTGATCAACAAATTTCTTGGAAATGAAAGAATGCGAAGCTCCAGAATCAAATAACACCAAAGTTGGAATGGAGTGGACCAGCAACTTACCTAACACCACGTCAGGTGCTTCGCTTGCCTCCTCACCGGTCACATGATGCAAGCGACCGTGAGTAGGGCCTTAAAAATTATTAGGGGCTGATCTGACAGGTTGTGGTCCTCTAGATCCTTGAGAGCGACCTGGGGGTCGTTGCTGTGCTCCCTGGGATTGCGAACGAGTTGAATTTTTCTTGGGGCAGTTACTGGCATAATGCCCATGTTCACTGCAATGGAAACAGGTCACATTGGCCGCTGGGTTTTGGGCACCCGAAGGCCGTTTGCCAACATTACTGGTGGAGCGTGCAGGGGGCTGTTGGTGAGGTGCTTGACCTTGACGTCTCCGCTGAAATGGTGGAGCAGAAGATTTGGGATTGGATGATTGCCCTAATTGTGGTTTAGAAGGATTAACATTCATATTCTTTCTGGCCATCCACTTTCGCTTTCGCGACTCCGAAATTGTTCGAGTGCCTTGCTGAACTCGAAGGGCCTTGTCCACCAGAGTTTGGAAGTCATGGATATCATGAGCCACAAGGGTCCACTTAATTTCATCATTCAAATGGTCCCTGAAACGCTCAACCCTCTTTTCTTCTGTGGTGACTTCAGAGGGAGCATATCGAGCCAAATAATTGAAGCAATGGAGATACTCCATCACTATCATGTTGCCTTGGTGGAGATCAAGGGATTCCCTTTTTTTGAATTCCATCAAACTAGACGGAATGTGAGTTTTGCGAAAAGCTTCGAAAGAGATAGCTTGATCTTGAGGCACTATGGCTTGATGATTTTCCCACCAAGCCGCTGTAGCTCCTTGCAGCTGGTAGGACACGTAAAGTACCTTCTCTTGGTCATTGCATTGTGCAATGGCCAATTTACTCTCGACTGAGCGAAGCCAGTCGTCAGCTTCCAAGGGATCAGTTGTGGAAGAAAAGATGGGAGGTCGAGTTTTAAGAAACTCGTTTAGCTTGGAGTAATGGGAAGTGTTTCCATTGCCACCTCTAGCAATAGCTATACCAATATTGGCAGTATTTTAAACCATCTGTTGGAGAAGGATAGTCTGCGTCTGACGATTCTGCTCAATCATGGCAAGCACTCGAGCCATTGTTGGGGGTTCAGGTAATTGATTTTCTAGAATTGGGTTTGGTTGGTTTTGAGGAGGAGGTGGATTATCGCGATTGGCGGGTTCAGATGATGAGGCTCTTGCTGAGGGATACATTGGATTTGGTTGAGCTGGTGTTGGAATTACATTCCTTTGAGATTGGGTCTCAGGGGTAGCCTCACTTTCCAAAATATGACTAAGAGATCGCGTTACCGACATCCTGCAATGTAACGAGAATTATTTTTTAGCATTGATAAGTATAATATATATATATTAGTTGTTTTTGATAAGCAATAGGTATATACTCATGCTGCTTCAAGGATCATCTCATCGACAATTTTCACTTCAAAGTTATATTAGCGAGAGATATCCATAAGATAACACAAAAGAGAACTCTCGAACAAGATACCAAAAAGATCACATATATTTACATATATCTGTATATGTATTACAAACTGATTGACACACACATTTTTTATACTCTATTATTCTCTAATCAGAATCGCTAGATATAATCCCTACAGCTCGAACTACTGGATAGGGCAGTGGTGAATCTATATCACAACTACTTTTCGAACTAGAGGGTAAAGGTGGATGGTTTTGCACTCCAACTGGTTGAAATTGATGCAAATATTCGTGTCGATTGCCAACTCGACGTTGTCGGGACCCGAATCTGCAAATCCGGACCCTCTGTGTATTCTGTGCCAGTCCAGGATCACGCTAGCACACACAGTCATACAGGGTTGCACATCACAGACATTCACAAGGATATAAGAATAAATAGTGCAAACATGTATATAAAACGAGTTGTACAACCTTATGGTCTCCTTACAGATAAGTCAGCCACGCAGGGCTTACATTATTCAAAACAAAGAAATAGCAATGAACATAAAAAGTCGTAAGCATCCATCTTGCCACAGCAACCGATCGGGCTTGCCCCTAGTTGCTCGTGTCCTCGACGTACTCCTCCTCCCATACTTGGTGTAGTCTCCTCCACCGATGTTGGGGTTGATAAGCAAGGTGGGGTGAGTACACAAGGCACTCAACAAGTAATGCATGAATGCAAGACTATTACTATATGCAAAGCTTATTCCAATGGATTGGCTTAAATGATCCTTTTGCATCAAGCGGCATTTTTAAACTAGTATCTTGTTTAGATTAAAGCGTTGAAACAGATATAAGTAATACTAATTTCAAATGGTTTTTCTTCAAGATTCTCGGCACTGACCTTATTAGTTCATTTCCAACACCGCACACACCACCCTTCCATGTTTTGTTTATGAAAAACTACCCTTGATCTGTAATCCCGAGCAATGCTCAATACCGTGAGCACGGCTATTCGAATAGTTTTGACACTCTGCAGAGGTTGTACACTTTACCCACAAGATACACCGCCACCACACGGTGATTGTCCGCAACAAAGCTTTTCAGAACTTCTACCTTAACTAAAGAACCTCTCCAGATTGCCTTTACTATCACTTCCTCACACAGAGCCAAGTATAGGACCGCCAATCACCGTTGGATGGGCACCAAGCCGTAGCACAGTACGCTCCCCATACAGATACACCCCGTGTCTTGTCACCCCGAGGTATCGAGGAAAGATATCGAACCCTAGTCAACTAGGTCTGTCCCATGTCGACATGTGGTTGTACGGTGACTCGGATCAAAGGCTTGCAAGGTGAAGTCCTTAGCGACCAAGGCAAGACTTTCAACACTCAACAGTGGCACACGGCCCAATGTGGCACACAGACTCACATCACTCAACAACCCAATGCCACACAGCCCACCGCACACTGACCTCTTGCCACTTGCCCCAGTCTAAATCATTTTCCACCCGGTTGATTATTGTGCAACACATGCGGCCAATAACTCAATATCGATGCGGAACCACACAAAGTTCTTTGTACCTCAATCTCAACATGTGGCATCATCACACCACTTTTCAAAATACATTCAATATGTCTTTAATCAATATTGTAGCATTTTTCCGAAAGATCATTCATGATTATTTGCAAGGCTAAGCATCTACTCACGGTCTAGCCTCCCGTGTTGGCACAATATTAACATCCAACTAATATAATCGAACTTAGGGTGACAATGATCTAGGCATACAATTAATAATTCAAGGTGGCATAACAAAATGGGTTGATTAACTACATTATCCCAAATTAATTTAAATTCATTTTAAATAATTAGCATGCATAGTTTCAAAGCATAAATTACATTTTAAAATCTGGGATCAAAATGATCAAAGCATCACTTGCCTTCAAAGAGTTGCTGGTCGTGTTCAAGCTTGGTCTTGAGCGACTAATTCTTCCTCGAAACTTCCGGCAAATTTACGTCTCGCGCATAAACAAAGCATACAATAAATAGCCAATACAGAAGACTATATGTCCTCAAGAATTCAAATAAAATTCACCAATAAATAGCTCACAATTTTATGAATTTTTAGAAATTTGAATCACCCAAACCGAGTTAAAATGCAAAAGTTATAGTCATTTGAAGTTTGAATAAAATCAAAATACGTAAATTAAGAAAATCCGATTTTTCTGAATTATTTTTATACTTGAAATTCACATTTATGACGTCAGCATGCCTCATGATGACGTCAGCACCGAAATGAATTTCCGCCAAAATATTTTATGTATGAAAATATTTATGACGTCGGCGATAGCGTCCAAGACGACACGCGGCACGCCTGCAGGCCGCCACGCCGTCGCTGGTCTATGGGTGAGTCACGGGTTGGCTCGGTCTCACCGTGGGCTTGGTTCACGCGAGCAGTGCGCCACGCGGCAAAATCCGCACCGTTCGCTAAAACCGACGGTCCGATCCTCACGCGCACCGCGGCAAGACCGAGATGCGTGCGACACGCGCGTCGCGCATCCGGTGATCGGCCTAAATCCAACGGTTGGATTCCGCACCGACGCGGCGACGCCTCGATTCCCGCACGGCCACGCGTCGCGCATCGAACGGTGCCCTCGGATCTAACGGCCAGCACCACACCGCCACTGCGACGCCTCGGTTTACTCGTAGCCACGCGGCACGATCGCAGCGGCGCGCCCGAAAGCAACGGCCGGATCTGGTCTCTGCTCTGGTCAAACGCCCACGCGTCAGCACGCGATTTGGCGAGGGTACGGTGCCATCTCCGCCGCTCGTTCAAATCTGAACGGCGCAGATCCTTAGGGCAAAACCAGATCCAATCTCTACCGTTCAGATCTAATCCAACGGTCCACGGTACCAGAGCTGTTTACTGTTCATGGTGCGACGTGGTTCAATCCTACGCGTCCACTATCGATCCAACGGTTAAGACAAAAACATATCGCAGACATTAGATCTAATCCAAGCCGTTCGTTCTAGATCTAACGGTTACGATTCAATCTAAACATCTACAGAGATGGAGGCTACGTGGACTCACCAGAACCGAACGATGCAAATCGGACGGTCGGCGCGTTCGACGAGGTTGGCGAAGCGAAGGTTGCCGGGCTGGGAAGATGACCTCGGCGACGGCGCTGCGGGGCTTCTCCGGCGAGAAGAAGTGGTCCACTCGATGCGTCTTGCTTCGGTGAACTCGGAACGGGGCCGGAGCACGGCGGAAAGCGACGGACGGCGACGAGAGGAAGCAAAAACAACGGCGGCACAAGGACGCAACTACGGCGAGCTCGCTCAGGCGCTAGAGAGGGTCTCGGCGTGCGTGCGAGGAGTCAAAAGACGCAGCGAAAGGAGCTCTGCCGGACGCGCTACTCGGTGCACTTAAAGGGGCCTCGACGTGCGCGCTACAGGCGGCGAAACGAGCGGGAACGGTCGGCGGCATTAGCTCCGGTGATCTCGCGAAGACGACCGACGTGGCGCAATCCCGCGCGTCCGTGCGGCGACGATCCGAAGGCTCACGCGTGGCGGCGACGTGGCACACGCGACACAGCGCGCGATCCGGATCGAACGGCTTGGTGGCGGCGCTAGGGTTTCGCGCGGATGGGCGGCGACGCGCCTGAGAATGGGCTCGGCCCATTCTCATTCATAGCCACTTTTAAAACCTTTTTCAATAAAAATAATTCTAGAAATTCACTTAAATCATTTGGGGCTTTTAAAATAGCAGAAAAATTCTAGAAAAATTCCAGAAAATACTTTGAGATATTTGGAACTCAAATAAAATATTTTCAATAAAACTTTGCTAGAACTTTTCCATTATTTAATTGTTTTCAAGGAAGGCTAGTTTTGAGTAATTCCAAATAAATTTCAATAAATTCCCAAAATTCACAAAAATCAAAAATACTCTCAAAATTTAAATTAGAGCAAAAATTAGGGTGTTACAAACCTCCCCCTTAATGAATCTCGTCCCGAGATTCGTGGTATCTATAAAGCAAGTTAGGAACTCCTTCTTGAGATCTTCTTCACGCTCCCACGTTGCTTCACTTTCCGAATGGTTGCTCCATTGAACTCTGCAGAAACGCGTTGACTTGTTCCTTGTCTCTCCGTCCATTCGCCCGAATCTTCATTGGATGTTCTTTGTAAGTCGATCTTCTTGCGGCTCAATTGCCTCCAAAGGTGTTTGCTCTTAGGTACTCAAGACACTTCTTGATTGAGACACATGGAATACGTCATGCACACTCGCCAAAGAGCTGCGGTAACTCCAATTGATACGCAACTTCACCTCTACGGCTCAAGATTTTGAATGGTCCGACATATCTGGTGCGAGCTTCCCTTTGCATGGAACCTTCGACTCCTTTGAGTGGTGTTACTCTAAGATACACAAAATCTTGGGTTCAAAGCTTAGTTCCTGCGACGGTTGTCGGATAACTCTTTTACTGGATTGTGCAATCTTCAATCTTTCCCCGACTGAGGTGATCGTGCTTCCGCTTCGAAGAATGTCCGGTCCGAAAACATGTCGTTCGCTGTCTCATTCCAATTCAATGGTGTTCGACAGACCTACCATCTGAGCTTCAAATGGAGACATTTGTAAACTTGCTTGATAATCTGTTATTATATTGAACTCAAAGCATAAGGCAAACACTTGTCCCATGAAGTGGAATATGCTAAGGCACATGCCCTCAACATATCTTCCAATATCGATTGACTCTCTCGGTTTGTCCATCATCTGCGGATGGTATGTCAGATCAAGTTCAAACGAGTCCCCATTGCTTCATGAAGCTTACCCGTAATCTGGAGGTAAATTGGGTACCTCCGTCCGACACTATCTTTTCGGCACTCCATGTAAAAGACAATTACGGACATATAAAGTTACGCTAACCGGTCTCGGAATAAGTGGTCTTCTTGGTATGAAATGTGCCACCTTAGTTAAACGATCTACTATGACCCATATGGAATCATATCCACTTTGCGCTCGGGCAATCCGGTTATAAAATCCATACCAATTTCCTCCCATTTCCATTCGTATCTTTAAGGGTTGTAATAGCCTGCTGCCTTTGGTGCATAGCTTTGACCCTTTGGCATATGTCACATAATGCAACGTATTCGGCGACTTCTCGTTTCATGCTTGGCCACCAAAATTTTTCCTTCAAATCTTGATACATTTTCGCACTTCCTGGATGAATTGAGTACTTGGAGTCATGGGCCTCTCCCAAAATTAACTGCTTCAACTCCTTTTTGTTCGGCACACAAATGCGCCCTTTGAACCACATAGTACCTTGTTCATCCAGTTTAAAATCTTTTGCTTTGCCTTCATCCATTTTGCCCTTAATTCTTTTGATCTTATCATCATCTTTACGCCTTCCCGATCGATCTTCCAGGTAGGTCTTACTTCAAAGTTACTAGGAATCCTTTTGGTACCATTTCCAATTCTAGTTTCGAAATCCTACACAATTCTGCTCGACTTGTTTCCAACAAAGATATTTACACTCGTGGTTCTTTCTGCTCAAGGCGTCTGCCACCACGTTGGCTTTCCCCGGGTGGTAGTGAATTCCCACATTATAATCCTTGATTAACTCTAACCATCTTCTTTGCCTCATATTTAGGTCAGCTTGTGTGAAAATATACTTAAGGCTTTTATGATCAGTATATACTTCACATCTATTTCCGATGAGATGATGACGCCATATTTTTAGTGCATGCACTACGGCTAATTCTAAATCATGAGTCGGATAGTTCTCCTCATGTGGTCTCAATTGCCTCGATGCATAGGCAATTACCTTCCTATTTTGCATCAACACGCATCCCAATCCCTGACGCGATGCATCACAATAAATGTCAAAGTCTTGGTGAACGTCTGGTAAAACTAATACAGGTGCCGATGTTAACCTCCTTTTCAATTCCTGAAAACTCTTCTCACACTCAGGTGTCCATAAAAATTTCTTTTCTTTTTTCAACAATTGCGTGAGAGGTCTCGCAATCGTAGAGAATCCTTCAATGAATCGACGGTAATACCCGCCATTCCAAGGAAACTACGGATTTGGGTTACCGTCTTGGTACATTCCCAATGTAAAACCGTTTCCACTTTCTTTGGATCTCTGAGAACTCCTTCTGCTGTCATTATGTGTCCAAGAAATTCCACCTTATCTTTCCGTAAATCACATTTGCTAAATTTCGCAAACAACCGTTGTTCCTCAACTTTTCAAGGACTAGCCTCAAGTGCTCGGCGTGCTCTTCTCTCGTCTTGGAATAGATAAGGATGTCATCTATGAATACGACGACGAACTTATCCAAGTTTTCCATAAAACCTTATTCATTAAGTTCATGAAATATCTTTGGTGCATTTGTCGGACCAAAAGACATCATTTGTAAACTCGTAGTGTCCATATCTTGACGAAAATGCGTCTTGAATATCCTCGATCGGATCTTGGTGATGGTATCTCGATCGAAGATCAATTTTGGAGAATACTCTGCTCCTCTCAATCGGTCAAACAAATCATCGATCCCGGTAGCGGATACTTATTCTTTATCGTCACATCATTGAGTGCACGATAGTCTATACACATCCTGAAACTTCCGTCCTTCTTCTTAACGAATAAGACAGGTGCTCCCCATGGCGATGAACTAGGTCTTATAAATCCCTTTTCAGCAGATTCTTCAATTTGCTTCTTCATTTCCACCAATTCCTCTGTGGACATCCTGTAAGGTCTCTTAGCTATTGAGCTGTCCACGAACTAGTTCTATCACGAACTCGATATCTCTATCTGGCGGCATTCCAGGTAAATCTTCTGGGAAAACATCCGGATATTCATTGACTATGGAGACTTCCTCTAAGTCGATCTTCATCTTCGTTGACCATCAATTGTCCATCTCGCATCTTGGTTTCGCTTCAAACTCAATTTTCTTTCCATCCGGGCTCTCGACCGATATGACTCTTTTTCCGCAGTCCAATACTGCCTTGTGATCGGTTAACCAATCCATTCCCAGGATAACATCCAAGGTTTGGGTATTAAGGACGATTAAGTTCGCTAGGAACTCAACTCCATTAATTATTATTCCTACCCCAGAACATCCTACTTTAGATCGGAGTTCTGATCCAGGGGATTGGACTATGAGCACACATTTAAGATTCACTATTTCCATATCATTTTGAACAGCAAAATCTCGGGAAATAAAAGAATGCGAAGCTCCGGAATCAAATAAAGCGATGGTGATCGAGTTTACTAGAACTTACCCAATTACAACGTCCGAGGCGCTCGGACTTCATCCTGTGATGTGGTTGACTCGCCTCGTGCGGTTCCTTGGGATGGAGTCATTGCTTTGTTGACGCCCGCGTTCATGATTAGTGCGGAGTCCTTGCGGTGTGTTCCCCAAGTTAAAGCGAACCGGGTGACACCTCCTTCTTAGGGCGCTTGTTGGCAAATGCCCCATTTCATTGCAATGATAGCAACGTCTTCCCACGGCCGAGAGGTTCCTCCGATCGTGCCATAGTTCGGCCGAGTCTCGAACATTTTGACCCATAGGCGATTTGCCGGCGGTGGTGCTCATCATTGCCTCTAAATTTGGTACCGAATGATTTGTTGGGGTGCCGTCCTCGCCTCGCTGCCCCGACGACCTCCTTGTTGCGCCATTCTGCGCTTCTGTTGTCATCCAACTCTCGGCGCTTGTCCTCTAGGATCGTGGCTTTGTTAACTAACTCTTGAAAGTCGGGGAATGTGTGGGTGATCGGCCCCACTGCACCTCGCATTCAATCCCTTCATGAAGCGGGATTGTGCGGCCTTATCCGTAGCCACGTCCTGCAGTGCGTAGCGTGCGGTTAGGTGAACTTGTTCGTAATCGCCATCGATCGCCGCCTTGCTTGAGGCTTCGAACTCCTCCTTTTAAGATCCATGATACCCTCGGGTACATGGTGCTCGACGGAAGGCCGAGGTGAACTCCTCCCATGTGATACTCGCGGGTCCTCATGAGTCGCGCAGGTTTTCCCACCATTCTGCGGCGGTCCTTCGAGTTGATGAGAGGCATAGAGTACCCTCTCATGTCCTACACATTGGGTAATGTGCGGCTTCCTTTCGATTGTCCTTAGCCAATCGTCCGCCTCCGAGTGGATTGGCGTTGTTCGAGAAGGTAGGTGGACGGGTTCTCATAAACTCCGACAACCGTGAGTAGGGTGTGGTCCATGGTTGCCCCTGTGTTGAACATTCGCAGCAGCTTGATTGGATATCTGCCGCATGGTTTGAACCATCGTGGTCATGAGTTGAGTGCGGCTGTCAAAAGGCTCCTGTGTTACGCATATCGACTGCGGTGGTTGAGGAATCGCTCTTCATTTCGTTGTCCGTCTGGTTAGCTCCACTTCATTGGCTCCAACATTTCCACGAGTCCTCACCATCATTGCAAGCTTCCATGGTTAAGAAAAGAAGAAAGCATAGACGAGTAAAAGAACTTATGTGGGGAGCAGTGTAACTTAAATTATTTAGCCACTTTATTGATATAATATAAAGCAAGATGGTTGCTCACAAGTGCCTAAGGGCAATGCAACACATACGTGACACTCACAACCAAAAGTAAGTAAGCAAACATAGGAATCCAAGACAACTCACACCTAAGGGTGACTCACGAAGCAAAGACGCGACTCGGATATTCGAGTCTCGACACTACACTCTACTACACTCGATCACTCATCGAGCCAACCCGGCCGCGGCTTCCCGCGCGTACCGCGAGTCTTTGCGGCATTGAGGCGAATCTGGTCTGGTGACTCATCTGCGGCGGGTGCAAAAGACCCCATCGACTCTGCTGGTCCCGGCTGCTGCTCCTGCTGGCGCCTCTGCCCGGCTCCTCGAACTGGATCATGTAACTCGGATCTGGTTGGGCTCGGGTCCATATAGAGCCATCTCCAACTCCTGGATCTTACGTATGGCATGAGCTAAGTTCTCCGGTGTTGGGTTCTTGCCTCTATAACCTCGTCGCGGGTCCTCTGCGGCTCCGGACTGTCTCGCCCAAGGCGTCCTCTGGCGATAACGATCTCGCCAGTGGGTGATCGTAGCGTCCTCCTCCACGAGCTCCATCTGTTGTATCGACCGTCGCGACGCGGATGGTGGCGGAAGACGGTGCCCTCTAACTCTGCGGAGTAAGTGCGGGCAATTTGCCGCATCGCTCGACGCGACGTCTCACGAATCCGGCCTCGAAGAAGACCTCCGGCGGTGATGTAGATAGGACGACTCGCCTCGTCCTCTCCCGAGCATACACCGTGATCTTGACGCCCGAGCGATGTCAAGTCTCGCCTGCACTCACCAAGTCCCTCGATGCTGGTCGGTCAAAACCTCCAAGCAAGCTGCATCATACGCCATAACTCGCGGCGTATCCTCCAGTCGCTCTCCATAGGTATGGATCATCCTCATCCGCCAAAACAAACCTTGTTTAAATTAAATAGAGAATAATAAAAATTCAGCATAGGTATGAATAAGGGAGAAGAGATAAGTCGAGATTTCTTTGACATTCTTGCTCAAGTTGATTAGGTCTTTAGAAAATAGTTTTCACCCTCCTAGGCACAACCAAACTAAGGTCAAGGCCTACAGTCAGCCTGCTCTGATACCACCTCTGTCGGGACCCGAATCTGCAAATCCGGACCCTCTGTGTATTCTGTGCCAGTCCAGATCACGCTTAGCACACACAGATCATCTGAGGTTGCACATCACAGACATTCACAAGGATATAAGAATAAATAGTGCAAACATGTATATAAAACGAGTTGTACAACCTTATGGTCTCCTTACAGATAAGTCAGCCACGCAGGGCTTACATTATTCAAAACAAAGAAATAGCAGCGGAACATAAAAAGTCGTGTAAGCATCCATCTTGCCACAGGCAACCGACTGGGCTTGCCCCCTAGTTGCTCGTGTCCTCGACGTACTCCTCCTCCCATACTGGTGTAGTCTCCTCCACTGATGTTGGGGTTGATAAGCAAGGTGGGGTGAGTACACAAGGCACTCAACAAGTAATGCACAGAATGCAGCACTATTACTATATGCAAAGCTTATTCCAATGGATTGGCTTAAATGATCCTTTTTGCATCAAGCAGCATTTTTAAACTAGTATCTTGTTTAGATTAAAGCAGTGAAACAGATATAAGTAATACTAATTTCAAATGGTTTTTCTTCGAAGATTCTCGGCACACAGCCTTATTAGTTCATTTCCAACACTCGCACACAGCCACCCTTCCATGTTTTGTTTATGAAAACTACCCTTGATGTAATCCCGAGCAATGCTCAATACCGTGAGCACGGCTATTGAATAGTTTTGACACTCTGCAGAGGTTGTACACTTTACCCACAAGATACTGACCGCCACCACACTGTGATTGTCCGCAACAAAGCTTTTCAGAACTTCTACCTTAACTAAAGAACCTCTCGGATTGCCTTTACTATCACTTCCCTCACACAGAGCCAAGTATAGGACCGCCAATCACCGTTGGATGGGCACCAAGCCGTAGCACAGTACGCTCCCCATACAGATACACCCCGTGTCTTGTCACCCCGAGGTATCGAGGAAAGATATCGTAACCCTAGTCAACTAGGTCTGTCCCATGTCAGACATGTGGTTGTACGGGTGACTCAGATCAAAGGCTTGCAAGGTGAAGTCCTTAACTGACCAAGGCAAGACTTTCAACACTCAACAGTGGCACACACCCAATGTGGCACAGACTCACATCACTCAACAACCCAATGCCACAGGCCCACCGCACACTGACCTCTTGCCACTTGCCCCAGTCTAAATCATTTTCCACCCCAGTTGATTATTGTGCAACACATGCCAGCAATAACTCAATATCGGTACGGAACCACACAGGTTGCTGTACCTCAATCTCAACATGTGGCATCATCACACCACTTTTCAAAATACATTCAATATGTCTATAATCAATATTGTAGCATTTTTCCGAAAGATCATTCATGATTATTTGCAAGGCTAAGCATCTACTCACGGCCTAGCCTCCGTGTTGGCACAATATTAACATCCAACTAATATAATCGAACTTAGGGTGACAATGATCTAGGCATACAATTAATAATTCAAGGTGGCATAACAAAATGGGTTGATTAACTACATTATCCCAAATTAATTTAAATTCATTTTAAATAATTAGCATGCATAGTTTCAAAGCATAAATTACATTTTAAAATCTGGGATCAAAATGATCAAAGCATCACTTGCCTTCAAAGAGTTGCTGGTCGTGTTCAAGCTTGGTCTTGAGCGACTAATTCTTCCTCGAAACTTCCGGCAAATTTACGTCTCACGCTGCACAAACAAAGCATACAATAAATAGCCAATACAGAAGACTATATGTCCTCAAGAATTCAAATAAAATTCACCAATAAATAGCTCACAATTTTATGAATTTTAGAAATTTGAATCACCCAAATCCGAGTTAAAATGCAAAAGTTATAGTCATTTGAAGTTTGAATAAAATCAAAATACGAAATTAAGAAAATCCGATTTTTCTGAATTATTTTTATACTTGAAATTACATTTATGACGTCAGCATGCCTCATGATGACGTCAGCACCGAAATGAATTTCCGCCAAAATATTTTTATGTATGAAAATATTTATGACGTCGGCGATGACGTCCAAGACGACACGCGGCACGCCAGCAGGCCGCCACGTCGCTCTGGTCTATGGACTGAGTCTACGGGTTGGCTCTGGTCTACCGTGGGCTTGGTTCACCGAACAGTGCAGCCACGCGGCAAAATCCAGACCGTTCGCTAAAACCGACGGTCCGATCCTCACGCGCACCGCAATAAGACCGAGATGCGTGCGACACGCGTCGCGCATCCGTGATCGGTCACCCTAAATCCAACGGTTGGATTCCGCGACCGACGCGGCGACGCCGATTCCCGCGACGCCACGCGTCGCGATCGAGCGGTGCCCTCGGATCTAACGGCCAGCACCACACCGCCATCGCGACGCCTCGGTTTACTCGTAGCCACGCAAGCACGATCGCAGCGGGCGCGCCAAAGCAACGGCCGGATCGGTCTCGCTCGTCAAACGCCAGCACAAGACGCGATTTGGCGAGGGTGCGGTGCCATCTCCGCCGCTCGTTCAAATCTGAACGGCGCAGATCCTTAGGGCAAAACCAGATCCAATCTCTACCGTTCAGATCTAATCCAACGGTCCACGGTACCAGAGCTGTTTACTGTTCATGGTGCGACGTGGTTCAATCCTACGCGTCCACTATCGATCCAACGGTTAAGACAAAAACATATCGCAGACATTAGATCTAATCCAAGCCGCTCGTTCTAGATCTAACGGTTACGATTCAATCTAAACATCTACAGAGATGGAGGCTACGTGGACTCACCAGAACCGAACGATGCAAATCGGACGGTCGGCGCGGTTCGACGAGGTTGACGGCGGCGAAGAAGCGAAGGTTGCCGGAGCTTGGGAAGATGACCTCGGCGGCGGCTGCGGGCTTCTCCGGCGAGAAGAAGTGGTCCACTCGACGCGCCTTGCTTGGTGAACTTCGAACGGGCCGAGCACGGCGGAAAGCGACGGACGGCGACGAGAGGAAGCAAAAACAACGGCGGCACAAGGACGCAACTACGGCGAGCTCGCTCAGGCGCTAGAGAGGGTCTCGGCGTGCGTGCGAGGAGTCAAAAGACGCAGCGAAAGGAGCTCTGCCGGACGCGCTACTCGGTGCACTTAAAGGGGCCTCGACGTGCGCGCTACAGGCGGCGAAACGAGCGGGAACGGTCGGCGGCATTAGCTCCGGTGATCTCGCGAAGACGACCGACGTGGCGCAATCCCGCGCGTCCGTGCGGCGACGATCCGAAGGCTCACGCGTGCGGGCGACGTGGCACACGCACAGGCGTGCGATCCGGATCGAACGGCTTGGCTGGGCGGCGCTAGGGTTTCGGCGCGGATGGGCCGGCGACGCGCACAGTAATGGGCTCGGCCCATTACTGTTCATAGCCACTTTTAAAACCTTTTCAATAAAAATAATTCTAGAAATTCACTTAAATCATTTGGGGCTTTTAAAATAGCAGAAAAATTCTAGAAAAATTCCAGAAAATACTTTGAGATATTTGGAACTCAAATAAAATATTTTCAATAAAACTTTGCTAGAACTTTTCCATTATTTAATTGTTTTCAAGGAAGGCTAGTTTTGAGTAATTCCAAATAAATTTCAATAAATTCCCAAAAATTCACAAAAATCAAAAATACTCTCAAAATTTAAATTAGAGCAAAAATTAGGGTGTTACAGACGTCTTGGTTCTCTTGTTGGATTTTGAGATCCCATATAGGCCTCATATGAACGGACATATGCCTTCATATTAACATGATGTGCTTTACATATCTGGCGCATAAGCTTACGTCCTTACTCCTGAATTGCTTCATGCTTAGATTCATTATGGTACTTCACATTATGATGCAATTTTTGGCCTTCAAGTGTTGTAGTGGCATAACTATGAACTTTATATCCAAATTGTGTTTGCTTGATATCAAAAATAGGTGCATGCTTTTTATGACCTAAATTTTCAGCCAACTCTCTTGCAATATCGGTCTAGTTTATATTTTTAGCCATCTGAAATTATTATAAAAGAGAAATAATTAGTAACATCATAATAATATAATATTTCAAATTGGAAGAAAAGGATTACAATAATTATTTTTCTCTCACCATGCCATTTTTTTAGAAGGTTTGCAATGTTGTGAAAACCTTAATTTTTATGTTAAATAATCACGAATGCAATCCAAGGAATACAGAAAATTCTTGAAACCCAAAAGTTTTCATTCATATAGATAATATTTTACATTCCTAACAGCACAATACTAAAAACCTCCTTACTAAGTATATTACATAATACAATACTATACAATACCAAAAGTCTGCCTTACTACCTATTTTATATGGGGTCACCTCTTATTCCTACGATGTCTAAACTACTCTACTCACTGGTTTCAAGCCAACCAGCAAAACTTGTGTTGAGGTCGTCTTCATTCAATGGTGGAAACTTCTCTGAAGAGATTCTTGCTGAAGTAGAACAAGTATCTCGAAGACGGGACGCCTAAGTTGTCTTGGGGCGACGGGAAGTAGAGAGTCCGGATTCAGCATTACGTTTGGCAAGACGGGGTCGGCTACCTCCTACTGACATGCGGGCGGTGCGACGAAGACTGGTGAGTGCAGCGGGGGCAGGAGGTGAAACAGTGGCAGGGACAACTGGTGCGGCTGGAACTTGAGGTGCAGCTGGTGCGGCGTTACCCAAGACCGAGCGAGAGATAAACCCCATGTTTACAAATGGGGCGATCATTCCCTCCAGGTAGCCCACACGACGGCGACAGACAACTGCCTCCTAGGCTATGCGGCGATGATGCTCATCAGCAGCATTACTAAACTCCACCAAGGTGTGAAGTCTATCCAGGTGAATGCCTGAAGGATCAGGGTAGGTAGTGTCTCCAAGCGGCGATTGAGAAGGATACAGGTGGTAAGCATAATGCAGCTCTGGGAGAGCGTGGTGCAGGCGGACAACAGCGGTGTAAGCAGCATCACTCATGGCAACATCCATAGTCGAGCCATAGCCTTCGAAATTACGCTCCCCTTCATCGAATGAAGCGCGAGTAGGAATATGCAGTCGAGCTGCATACTCGACTGAAGAGGAACTGAGAGCAACGTAATACACCATATAGCGAGGATTCTCGGTATATTGTGCCACGTCCAACATCTTGGCTAGCACTCCCTTAATTCCTGCCTCCTCACGAGCATTCGACTCATAGCATAGGATAATATCCATCTGTTTTAAACAAAGAGAAGATTAGAATTTTTTAATTTAGAATAGATAAGGAAGATTAACAGATAGTTAAGACAATAAAGAGAAGTATTAGTAGAGATATATTTATAAATTAAGCATGAGTTTTTAAGCTTATTAAATTTTCTTTTGACTAGCGGTCATTCTAATTAGGGTTTTCCTACAGTCTGCATGGCTCTGATACCAACTTGTAAGGCCCCCATTTTTGATATTGAATACCAACAATGGGTTTCTTGTGCATACTGTACTAGTCCCATGATCAGTGGCTAGTACGCACAAATTACAAATTGAAATCACATCCATACATAATAATATTACATACGCTAAACGTCTTGAGATTACATAATAGTATTACAAGCCAAAAACTTGAAACCAGCAGCAAAAACTTTATTTCTCTTGTAGTATGCCCATATAACCTCAGGCAACAGACAAGGTAAAGCCCTAGAAAAGATCGTCATCATAACCCCCGAAACCTATATGGTCATAATTATAGTCGGGGTACTCGATATCATCACCTAAAAACAACATTGATAGCAAGATTGAGTACATTGTGTACTCAACAAGACTTATATTGTATCACAGATGCAAATATAAATAAATGCAGGTTATAGCAATGGAAAGGTTTCTACAGTTATTTTGCATTGGCAAATTGAAGCATAATTATGTACTAGATTGCAACCAAAATTTGTAAAAGAGCATCTATTGTAATAACCAAGTATTAATATAGTGATAAGATCATAGTGCAGTCTACCCGACTGATTCAATCCATTCTCATGTCATCCCCTGACATGAAGTATATTTCAAAACACCATTTCCCCACCAAATCATTTTGGAAATATTAAAAATCTAACCATGTGATGACGTTACCAAGTGCCTTTGACCGTAGGCGTGGCTAATTAATTAGATTTTCACTCTGTAGAGGTGTACAGATTTACCCATAAGAAATGATCTGCCATTTTTGCCAGGCCAGCTGACACTCTTCCTTTGGGGTGTCGAAATGGTGATCATGACATAACCGTTAGATTGTTTAGACCTAACTTTCCACTAGCCCGATGTCGTTGAATCCTTATTATGGAGAAGAAACATAATTGGGTAAAACATAACAGTCCATCTCTGTATGTAGATCATTAACATTGGCAGTCCATCTTTGCAAGAAACAATTTCTTCCCACAACAAGGCGTACATCATTATACCGATATGCATTTACCAACACCTCGGTGTGGAAGCCCCTCACAAGCAAGTCTAGAAAGGATTGCTCATACTATCTCCCGCCTACCAATGTGCAAAGCTAGATCTAAGCAACTTAATAGATTAAGGCTGTCCCATACCAGCACTCGTGGTTGTAAGATTTTCTTGGCTTGAAAACAACCCATAGCTCGGTCCTTAATCTGATATGGGCAATACTCCTCCCTACACTACGTACAAGTCTAACCCTTGCACAACTGGCTATTACCAATAATTACCCACTTCTAAACCATAGTTTTATTTTGAGTTTTTATTCAAAATATCCACAACCGACAACAAAGCATATCCAATATTTTCAAATTCCCAAGAAGCAGTTTGTTTTGATCATCTACGTCGTTGCTAAAATGAGCCTGGCTAAGCATGATTATTAATCGTATATTACCCAAATTGAAATTATGGAATGTCTACCCTTTTTCTATGGTTATAAAGGTTCACATGTCTATACTTATCAAGGAAGTTCCATGAAATATCAGGTATATCTACCAATATTTCAATATAGCATTTTTATGACAAGTACGCGCATGCATAATAGTTTTGCAAGCATTGAAAAGTAATTATTTAAAGTAATAGGATCAACATGATCACGGAGGTGCTTGCATTGCTGATCATTGTCAGGTATAAAGCCCGGATCGTTGGCGAGGTCGTCGTCTATCAATTCAGGCTCATCGGAATCTACTCGTCGATCATCAGGAATAACATACAATAAACAACAAACTAAAATAAGGGCAAAAGGAAGACAGATAGAAAATACAACTAAAAACTTACTTACAAAAATAGGAGTGTTTATTAATAAGATTATGATTTGTGTTTATGTGGTTATATTGTCTTTTTATTTATGTTTACCTTTACTATTTTTGGACTAAATGATATCAAGTGTTTCTTGCTTCATATGAATTATTCATTTTATTTTAACGAATTCTAGATGCTAAAATTATGTAAAGTAGAAAGATTTGTCTTACAGTGATAACATAGAATAGTATGTTGTTAATGGGATTCAGATGCAAAGCAATGTATTTAGAGACTTTTGAATTAAACTTTTATCATCATACTTCTATCATGGATGCATAACACATAAAGTTATTTACCAAAACTTCGTGTACTGGTTACTAGATGCATGCATGATCATATATATATATATATAGGAAGCTGGAATGGGGCACCATGGTGCTTGGGCACCATGATTTCAAATGCGCAAATTCAAGCCATATTCGAGTATAATTTTCAAAAATTTCAGTTTTAGGGTGTATACCCATCTATAACAATTCAAATGAAACACATACCTTTGAAAAAATATACTCGAATTCAGAGATTTTGAACGAGTTTGGATCACATGTTTTGCTGATTTATATATAAAATCAGCACATACCTACAACCAAACTATCATCAAAAAGGGAAACTATAGTTTGAATTTCAGTTCAAACTTGTTTGAACTAGTTAGTAAACTGGTTAAACTCAGCATCCTAAAAATTTCAAAAAAATTCACATGAAAATATATAGGAAAAATATCCTTTTTAGATCATGGTACCCAGGCACCATGGTGTCCCAAGTAATATATATATATATATATATCTGTAGATTATACTAGATTATAGCCTGCATGCTTAAACCATTATTCACCCAACATTTTTACCTAGCCTAACATCATACTGCTATCATGCTGAAAAAGAAATATATCTAGCAACCTTCTGAATTTCTTTTCTATTAGTTTATTTATTATTGCATAATCAATCTAATAATATTAGACTTCAATAGAAAAGACCTAAAACAACTAGTTAACCAAATATTTTTATATGTATGAAGTCCTAGCAGAATGAGGATCATAATAAAATTGTTTCCATACATATCCAACTTTATTTGCAAAGTTTTTATATTTAGTCCATTTTCATACCCTTTATATACCTCTATATTAAAATATTTTCCAGAGTAGATTTTCAAAATATTTTTACATATTCTGGAAGGTCTTGATTTTATATGAATTTAGAAATTGGTTTCATCTTATTTGGACTTCAAATGCGAAAGATATTCAAGTTTGAATTTGAACTAGTTTTGAAAATAAATAAAATAACGAAATACGCTTTCACTGATCTTAAAGCGTCTTTCGCGGCGCGCCAGATTCTATTTGAATTCCGCCGGGTCGCTGACAAGCCGAGTCCACCCGTCAGGGACACAGAATAGGGCGCGCACGGCTTTAGCTCGCCGCCTGCGAACTAGCTCCGGCCAGGAGGAATGGGTTACACCTACGGCTTCATCATGATCTCGCGCACCTAGGGGATAGCTCAAAGGCCCTCGGCGATGACCGGAGATGGGTCGCCACTGTGGCCGAGCGGCAGAGGAAGAGGCGGTGAACCGTGCCGGCGACAGAAGGCATCTCCGACGAAATCGATTCCAGTTCTAGCATCAGGGGATCCTAAGCACTCTATTTTTATCAATAGAGAGTACAGAGGAGTGTCGGATTAGCTCACCACCGTTCGCCAGTTTTGGAGAAGAAGGGGCTCGGTGGCAGCGAAGCTCCGGTTGAAGATCCTTGGAGATAACATAGGGGTTTCGATTCTTGTGAGCTGGTAATGCTATAACGAAAAGGAATTAAGGAATGATTGCTTGCATCACCTTCAATCGATCACGAACCGAAAGCTAGGGTTCTTCGGCTGATTCAGGAAAACAAGAAATTGGCAGTGATCAGTGGAGTAGGATGGACGAGACTAGAGGGGTTTTGAAGTGCAGTCTTTGGCGATCTTGCTCCGGTATTTATAGGACGGGGGAAACGCAGTAGAGAAGCTCACACCTGGTGTGAACTCGACGCGGTTTTGCGACGGCAGCACAGGAGAAAGCATGGGCCAAATTGCGGGAAATCAGGGCAAGGACAAGGCGTGGCAAGTTCTTAATGAGGCGGTTTCCTCGGGTGGCGCGTAGATGTAGCGGTGGCGCGAGCTATAGCCGGCGAAGTCGCTCTGGTCACGCGCGTGAGCTTGGCTGCGAGAGGAGAGGAAGAAGGCGGTGGCTGCGGCTGATAGGTGGGACCACACAGTGGATTAGGCCCGCGCGGCAGCGAGAGAAGAAGAGAACTCTGGTTTTGACTGCAAAAAGGCTGAATTGGGTTCACTGAATCCATTTTCTATCTAATCGTTAAATTAATGAGGAATTTACTAAGTTTACTAGAGGTAGATTAGGATCTACCATAAAAATTTCAGACCTATTGGATGCCTATAGAATTTACAAAAATTCCAACAGTGCACTATACACAGATTTATGCATTCTATTTTATATTTATTTAGGTATTTATATCTTATTAAAAAATTTGGAAACTTTTTGAATAGGTTTCCTATGGATACATTAGCCTCCTGTAAAATTTGCAACTTCAGATTCTTGATAGTTTATTTAATAAAATTCTGACATTGATGTTTCCAGATTTTCAACTTTTCAGTTTTTGAATTTTTATAAATATCAAATATGAAAATTATCTTCTGGTATTTTTAATGTTTATGGATCTATCCAGGGTGAAGATAATATAAGAATTTTATCCAGGGTGAAGATAATATAAGAATTTTCATATAAAAATTATGACAATTTAATTTCTGACATTTTTACTATTGTTAGTCATGTTTCATTAAATTACCTTTCTTTTCATCTATTAATACTTTGATATGACTTTAAAATTATATTTTAGGGTTCTGGATAGATCCTCGAATTTTACAGAGATTTTTATTATTTTTGTTGTTTTATAGATCTTTTCTTATCACTTATGTAATGTTTGGATGATTATCAAAAGGGATTTTCCCTTTAAGCAATATTCAAAGGAAATCAAGAAAACTCAGTGAAAATTCAGAAAAACCTGGAAAATGCAAAAATAAAATTTGGTTTAAATATTTACTTGATTTCTTTTTTTTATTAGATTGGCAGGATGTTATACTCGAGAAGATACTCGACCACCGTTTCGACCACATCGAGTGATCGACCACATGTCAAGTTCGATATCTAGTCTATCGACCTCAACTCGATACCAAGTCTATCGACCTCATGTCTCACTCGATCGATCACGTCACTAAGTTGGTAAAACAATATGGAGTATCAATTGGTTAAACTAAGAACTCGAGTTGAGCTGACTGCAGAGTGCTCGATCTAGCAACATTTCTACTCGATACTTAGCTACTACCAATCTACTCGAATTATTCGACCACAAACCGGAAGGGCGATACTCAAGGACGGTAGAGCCACTCGTGACAGACACAACTTAATTTGCTTTACTTTGAAAATCCAATTAAAATCAAATTCAAACCAGAGTATACCAAGCTCAAATTTAGTCAAATACTAATCACAAAATATGGGTAGACCTCCACATAGTCTTTCAATATGTGATAGAGGTTGATAATGTTAACATAACTTTAGTGGCATTAGTCTAAAACTAACCATCGATAAGCTAAAAAAACACATATCCATTGACTTCTGGCTTTTAATTATATAGAGGCTAATGGCTTTAAAAAAAAACCTACTTTTAGTTTTCTTTGTTTAGGTTTTGGCTTTTCAGTTTTTAAGCTTGAGTAAAAGTCGAAACAAATAGAGCCATATTCCGTCCTTTCATAATTCTTGGCACTCTTATACTAATTTTATACTAATATATTCCTAAAATGTTATGAAATTATAATGTTGTAAAAATATTCGTTACAACAAATCTAACAATATTATTTTAATACAATCAAACTAAATATTTAGAAAAATACTGGTTATCAATATAACAGGACTGTGAAGGTATAGCTTGCAGGTCTCCCTTCTACTCGTACCTTCTACCGGCAATCTGAAAAAAAATGACGTAAGAATAGAATAATATGTAAAAGAGGACTTCGAATGTTTAGCACAAAAGCACTGTAAAGGTATAGCTTGTCGGTCTCCCTTCTACTTCCGTTCGAAAGAAAAACAAACAGGTGTTTCCGTGCTTTTTTTTTACAGTTATATAAATATTAAAGTATAAATTAAAGGTAGATGATGATTATTCCAATTACTTTAAAATTTGTATAATTTATATTAAGAGAAAAGCATTGAAGCACTGCTTAAACAGTAAACAGTGCAGGTGAGCTGCTACGACAACAAGGATTTTGTAGTAGTCATCACACCATCACTCTCACCATTTAATTTGTATCTAGAATGTTGTCTTCCGATCAAATACATGAGAAAGATGCTCTAGTACTGGAACGCTGGAGTTCACATGAAGCATTATAATGCCTACATAAATCACGAGAAACTCCAATGTTTTACACGGGGTTTGGATTAAATTAATAGCAAATGGATCCAATCGAAACCGCTATTGAGAGGTTACTCTCTTGAATACTATCTATAGGGTTTCTTTGTAGCACCAGAATTTTATAGAAATTTCATAGGATTTTAACGGAAACAAATCAGTTTCTGCGAGAAAAATTCCCTCGTTCCGAGAAGACCCTTATACTTGCTTTACAAACACGTAGTCTCCTCGTCGCGGAAGTGAAACACACTACCTGTTATCGTCCACTTTGCTATACTTCATATTTTGTGCTTGTTGATATTACTAGTGTATTTTATCCGGACAATGACATGCTTTGTGTACGTGTTACGAGCCAACGATGATCATGAGTAAATTTGCGAACGGGCGGTGTAGCCAGAAATAAACGATCCTCCAAAGGACGGGAGACAAATTAAGGTGGCAAGTACCAATGCAAGGACAGTACGTTGAAGCATAATTATTTGTGCTGCGATACATATGTCAAGTTTTGCCAGGCGTGTCAGATCAGCCGTACTCTCGACCTCGACCATGCGGTCGGTCTGCACTGGTTTGGTCGCCGGTCACACTGTAGATTCATGGGAAGGGTTGCTGTGTGTACTTTGAAGGGATGTAACATAAACGTATCTCGAGATAACGAGCGACTTAGATTATTATATAGTGTAAAATATTATATTGCTATAGTAACATATTATTTTATACATTATACTTTAAAAGATCTTATCTCTGCTTTTTTTTTTATTATGTGTAAACTGTAAAGTTGCGGTTTCATGAGAGTCTGTTCGGGGTTGTTGTTTTTTTAAAAAACCTGTTTTTTTTTGGCTGAAAAGTAGTTATAGTATTTTATAACAGATTATTTAATAAATAGCTAATTTTCTCAACAATAAACTATAAAAGTAGGTTCAACCTAGCATTCAACTTTTAATTTTTGTTAGTTATAAATGACTTTTAACTAATGTTAAAATCTCTACTACTTTTAACTAATGTTAAAATCTCTACTACTTCTAATTATACATGCTCCAAAATAAAAACCCTATACTCCAAATATAAACAAATTAAATATGACTTTATAATGAATTATACAACATTTACAGTTTTAAACAAAAGCAGTGAATAAAGTATAAAACAGAGAGTATATTAAGGTTTTCTTTAGTTAAAAAAATTTGCTATATAATCCTACACGCATGGACGTATCAATCAATTTTGATCGGACCTGTTATACTTGGATATAAATTGGACTTTAAAGATTTGGACTTCGATATCTATCCATTAACAGGTCCAGTCACATGCCAAATATACCACGGTTTGGATAGTTTGAATTGGATATGGATTGGATCAACTATATATGGATAACTTTCAAATTTGAATTGAATGTCCATCCATTAGCAGGTCGTGTCACATGCCTAATATATCGCATTTAGACGCACGGGCACCCTACTATTCAAAATAAACAATAATTGACAAGTAACTATTTAATTTGCATACATGCTCCAAAGTAAAAACCCTATACTCCAAATATATCTACTACTTCTAATTATGACTTGGTGGCAACGGTCCGTTCTCCGTACCCTCTCTTTCCTTCTATTCGCTCAGCCCACCCACACCCCACATTCCTTCTGTTTGCTCAACCTTTCCTTTTGTTCGCTCAGCCCGCCCCCCACCCGATCCGGATTCCCTCTATTTTATGAAAATATTACAGATCACATCTCCTTAAAATGGAAGGATTTTATTCATATCTCTTATAAATGAAAGAGTTTCCTCGTCGTATCCCGCTTGGATGGAATGACATACTCACGATATTCCATAACATGAAAATCTTATTTCATTGTATCTCAGTCGAATAGAAATGCAGAGATTAAAAGGCAAGAATTGCATAATCAAATCACGTGTCAATCTCGGAGATTACAAGGCACCGTATCATAGAGGCTGAGTACTCACACACCTGGCTACCCTCTTCTTCACCTATAAAAGGCCACCTTCATCTTCATCATAGAGGACATACGAAAAGAAGAGGAAGACTCGTACACACACAAGAGAAAGAGAGAAAGAAGCAATACAAAAGATTCAAGAGGGCGCAAGAAACGATATGGAAAGAGGCCATGGCCATGGTTCCTTCTCTCTCTTTTTTAAGACAGCTAAAGCTGTGATTAAATTATGAAGGTAGAAAACAAAGTTTAAAGTTACAAGGTGCAGAAGACTGCACTCGAGACAAAAGGAGAGGAGAAAAAAAAGAAAAAAAGATCAAATTCTTTGAAGTTGCCGTTGTACTATCATGTTGAGGCTTTTTAAAATTATACTAGCATGAATGATTAACTGATAATTTGAAAGTACTCTTAAGTAGCTAACAAGTTCGTTTCATACATATCTTTCTCATCAACCAGCTTGGCTGTTGCTTTGAAAAAGTTTTCTTAATAAGGCCGTGTTTGAGAATTTTCGTAGTAACGTACGGACACTTAACTAGTATACTTAAAAACTGAGTTGTTTAGAAGAACTTACCGTTTTTTTAAAAAGCTGAATCTGATCTCTTTCCATATTCATCTGGCTTTAAATCTCGGCCGTGCACGTCACGTGGCAGCTAGCCGCTGCAGCAAGCGGCCAGTGGCAAGTGGCTGGCAGGATCCTGCGTCGCAACGCGAGGCACTGATTGTCACCGTGTTCTAGATGCATCTAGGAGATGCCAGAAGGTGGCCACGCCCACGGTATTAGCTCATCGACATCATAACCGCGAGAGTTGCTGGTTTGTGGTTAGACGATGTAGACTGATCACTGATGTCCACTTTATGTTTTGCAAACAAGAACCTGTTAGAAACTTCTTGGTTGCATTGAATATAGCTCGTCGTTCTCGATCGTGACTACTCACGGTAGCAAAGAATAAATAAAAATATAGGGTAGGTTTGAAAAACTAAGCTTCTATTTTAAGGTTAAAAATCTCATCCGTTTCTTACGAGATCTCGCTTCTCAGACATGAACGAGTATTGAATTGATGGGCGGGCTGAAAAAAATATGAATTGCTACAGTAATCTCGCTATATTTTAGTGAGGTCTCGCTACAAACTGCCAAGATCTTGGGATTTTAATCCGCAATTTGATGTTTTATGACCGAATTTGACCGAAAATTGATCAATAACCCTTAAAAAAGTTATCTCTTATAAAAATTTATTGAAAAATCGAATTTTTGAGACTTTTTTAAAATACCGCAAAAACACTATTGGATTTTTATAAAATTTTACGTGCTTTATCATAATGTGAAAAATTTACGGTGCCATTCTAGAAGTGTAAGATCATACATAAATTATTTAAAAATAATTGAACTTCATTTGTTATCTTTAAAAAAATCAAAAACTGAATGAACATAATTAGGATAAAAAGCTTGTTAGAATTTTATAAATTTTCTCGAGTGTGATCATGATCGAAAATTTTTCTGAGAGCTGAATAATTTCCTCAGTATAATTATCTAAAAGTTTTAAAAACTTTAACTTTTCTTGATTGCTCAATCAAATCTATGTATACATTGAACTTCATTTGTTATATTTCAAAAATCAAAAACAGAAAGAACATAAATGGTACAGTGCAATTGCAAGAATTTTATAAATTCACTAGAGTGTAATCATGATTCAAAATTTTTATGAGATCTTAAGAATTTCCTTAGAACCTTTTTGAAAAAATTTCAGAAAATTTAAACCTTTTTTTATTATTAAAGAAAATCTATGTATTGATCATGAGGCTTTTATCAGGATATAACACTGTCAGAATTTTTGGAACTTCTTGAATCTTGATAATCATATGAAAATTTTATAGAAATATTAATGATACATCAATAACATCCAAATAAATTTTAAAAATTTTCTAACGTAGTTTGTATCATTTGATTGAAGTTTGCCGGCATGGCTTTTATTAGGACAGTAGCATTGTCAGAATTTTTAAAAATTCATGAAGCATGGTTATCATCTGAAAATTTTATTGGAATATTAGTAGTGCATCATAACCATGCACAAAAAAATTCAAATGTTTTTAACATGGTTTGTTTCATTTTTCATTCGATTCAAACTTTTCGGTCAACGTTTTATCAGGACAGTTGAAATATTTGAATGTTTAAAAATTTCTCATATTTGATAATAATCTGAAATTTTTATAGGTAATATCACTGATGTGTTAGGAATCTCCACAAAAAAATTTAAAAGTTTTGATGTCGTTTGAACTATTTTTCGCTCGGTGCAATTTTGATATCTCGGTAAAACCAGCCGAGATCTCGGTTTTCTTGGTAGAAAAAAAACCGGAATTCAAATTCTGTTTTTACATATTGTTCGAAATTTGTTTGAAATAGCGATATCTCGTCGAGATTTCGTTCTCCGGCCACGGACGGTATTTAAAGCGAAACGAGATTTCAATCGTCGTTCCGTTCATCCTCCGTCTCGAGTCTTTGGCTCTCGTTTCCCCTCCATCAAGCCACTCCTGCTAGCGACGCCGCCCTCTCCCTTAGGTACAGGCTGTGGCTTTTCAACCTTTTAGATGTCATACTATTGACGTTAAAATCTTGAAGTAGGGTTTTTGACAACAGCACACCAAATGAATACCTGGTTCAGAGCGTGCCAGTCGATTTGACCTGTAATCGACAAGGTAAAATATAAAATTCACTCAAAGTCGATCGTGAAGATCAATCGGCTTAAATTCAATCAGCTCAAAAGCCGATTAAACTAAGATAAAAAAGGTAAGTCTAATTAGTCGATTAAGACTAATAACAGGGTAAAGATAGATCGATTCTGAAGAAGGCGATGCGCAGCAAAATCAAAATAAATCGAACCTGAGGCGTAATTTGAAGAAGATCAACAATCGGCGATGCGCAACTTTATTGATCAAGATCGAATTACAAAGACTAAATTACAAGAATTTCTCCTAGTCGACAGGAAAAAAGTAGTGTAGATTGGTGTGCTTGATTGTGATTGATTCCTTCTGCAGCTCGTCCTTTTCCTCCTTTTATACTCGTCGGCCGATCGTGTCCTATTACAACACGTTACAAGCATGATCCGTATCGGCCTCAATCCGGATAATTTTCCTTTAAAAACTTTATCATTACTAAATATCTTCAAATCTTTCCAAATCGCCCCTATATGTTGACTTTCTCTTGCCGATTTTGACCATACCTACCAAATTGTGGTACAAACACATACTCAATTACTGGTTGGCATTGTGATGACTCTTAAAAGTATTTAATTACTCCCTTGTGTTAATATAAGTCGTTCTAAGCTTATGCATAAGAACTAAGGAGACGACTGAAATGACCTTGTTACCATTCAATTATTTCACATTGAAAAAGGTGCCTCGTTTATTCATGAGAGTGATAGCACTTATTTATGAAGGATATGAGAGGAGAAAAATAGACGAGTGTCTTGAAGTTGTAGAATGAATTATATTTTAAGAAAAATTGAGAAGACTAAACCCACCTATAATGTGACGCAGAGGGAGTATTATATTCTTCTTTTTGGATGTCATAGTTAGTTGGAGCATCTTTTTGTGACCCACAGCAAAAAATCCTACTAGGGAAGATTTGAATAACTAACTAGATTCTGCATCACAACACAACAAACCGCAAAACAATTTTTCCTAGAGATGTAACAGGAAAATCCAACTGGAATTAGTAAATATTTCCTTAACTAACTAGATTCCACAATGCAGCACAGTAACCCCAAACTAACCCTCAGAGAGGTGGCTACAAGTATTTCTACACTAACTTTCCTTGTGTGTATATATATTTTTTCAATTTATGTCAGAGAGGAAAATGTGGAGGGGTATATTTTTGTAGGAAAAAATTGATGATAGGACGCTATAATTTTGTGTCATTTGCTTTAGAATACCTAACTATCGCATCTTTACTCTAGGATACTACACTTTGTGGCTGTTTTAGTAAGACATTGACACTGTTATAATAATATTACTAGATAATTATACGCGGTGTGCCACGTCGCGGGCGCCGCTCCTCACACGAGCAAATTGAGAAAACGTGTGATTGCCGCTCCCTACACGAGCAAATCGAGAAAACACGCGAAGAGGACCTAAACAGAATTTTGTGTTTTCCGCAAAATGGCTTAAACGTAATGCTAGAAAAATGCAAAAAGGACCTAAATGCAATGTATAATTTTTTTCCAAAAAAAGGAACTAAACGTATTTTTTTCTCAAAAAGGACCTAATCGTAATTTTGATTTTCAGTAAAAGGACCCGAGCGCAATGCTTAAAAACGCATAAAGGACCTAAACGTAATATATATTCTTTTTTTAAAAAAGGACCTAATCGTAATTTTTTCCGAAAAGGACCTAATCGTAATTTTTTCGAAAGAAGGACCTGAATGCAATTTTTTCCCGGCTCGGTTCGAGCCGAACCGGGTCATTCACGGCTCAAACGAACGTGGGGGCGCGAACTCCACCATCTTTAGTAGATGGATTATTAGTTGTTTTAGAGAGAAATAGTTCAAAATGAAATTTTCATCTTTCTCCATGTCGTCGTTCTCCCCCTCTCCTCCAAACTCCTTGCTCCCTTTCCAATTTTTCTCTCCGAACACCTCACTCCCTCTTTCCAATTTCCTCTCTTTATCTCTGATATACCCCACACCCTCAATGGCCACTGACACAAAGCACTTCTTCCCCGCTGCACATGTTCTTCTCTCTCGCTCACCTGAGAAACACTAGCAGCGAGCGAAGCGGCGGCGGTAGCTCAGGTAACCGTGGCGCTGATGATGCAACAACGAAGAACCCCAACAAAGCACGTCAAACTGTAGGCGAGAGTGAGTGCATGCACATGCGCGAGGCAAAAAGGGTGAAAATGGATCCACACCGACGCACAACGGCGGGGAAGTTCAACGGAGACGGAGGGTTACAAAGATAGGTAAGGTTCACTGCGACCAAGACAAGCAAATTAACATGGGTGGTACGAAGAAGAGGGTTTGGAACACCTTTTGACTCGAATAGAATTTGGAAAGCCTCACCGGTTTGGGAGATGCTCGGCGGTGATGGCAAAGCTTGGGCGGCTTGTGCACTCACATCTCAGGGTGTTCTGGTGGCTATGGTGTGGCAGGTACGGGTACATGATATGCTGCCTCCAGTCCCGGCCGTTAGCTTTAGCATTGTTGAAAACTAATCATGATTTGCTAAAATTATTGACTTACTGTATCGTTTAAAACAAGTAAAGATCATGATGTAATCGGCAATCGAATCAAATCAGTTAGTTTGTTTCCTTATTTAGGCTTTCATATCTAGTTATTAACTTGGTTAGCAAGTTGATTAGGTGGTTCGTCTATTATAAAAAGGTATGTATCCATGAGTTTGAGAACAGTACAAACAGAAAATAATAGAAAATGAGAAAAGAAATAAAAGACGTATGTTACGGTGACAGCAAAAAAATTCTCAATATGTATTATTGTGTTTTTCCTCGTATTCGTGTGCGTGTATTCACCCTTCAGGGTTAAAACCAACCAGCAACACATCCTTCTTGCGCACCTTGTCGGTGAGCTTCCTGACGTGCCTAACGTGGGCCATCCTGTTCACCGGGAACACCACGAGGCTGCCCACCATGAGTTCAATGCCGGCATTGAGCCCGTCGACTTGCAACATGATGGGCGATGCTGGCCTAGCCTCGACGTACAATAAGAGTGTGTTTGTTTGCCTGCATGGTCCTAGTCTGATCCGTACGAGTCATACGGGCTGATGTGAGACATGCTGAGTGGATGCAAGATGGTTTGTTTGGTTGCCTGCATGTGTTGATCTAGACTGAGCTCAGCAGTTGTTTGGTTGGATGCACGAGGAGGGCGGAGGGATGACAGGATGCAAGAGAAGTTTTTTGATTGGTTGTATCTGGCTGAGGTTAGAGGATGGATGGAATATTCATAATTTTTTGTTTTTACTATTGCTGCCTCCTTTCGGGCTAAGGATCTCAAGGGGATTGCACTGTTGAACTGCTTGACCACGTTGTTCTCTTCCTCGTTTTTCCATTAGTTTTTGCCGTGTTTTATCAAGGCTTCTTCTGTTCTCTTTAAAGAATGTCGCATTTCACATCCAAAAATATGTAACAAAATCTTCAGAATAGGAAACATATCACAGGCAATGTTGCAACAAATCAAACTGTAATACATTACACATCACACGAAACTTGATTCTATACAGATTTGCAAGTAACACATGGAAAGATTCAAACAAGGACGACGAATGTTCAGACATGGTAAACACACTATTTTTTTATTAATCTATTCCGTAGTTCTGAATATAACTGTGTAAAATTAGATCTGCGATTCATGTACATCGAGCAAAGGACTCCATTAAGGGTGCTGGCATACACCACATTCTATTGTCTCTAAACCAGAAGTTGGAACATGCACCTGTAGGAAAAGAAAGGTTAATTTGGATCAAATGCCATATGTTCAGACATCAACGCTGAACGTTGAAAATTATTTTTCATAAAAAAGGAATAAGGAATGCCACAATAATAAACCTGAAGATGCACCGTGCAGATGGGGCATGAAACCTCCACCATTTGCTTGCCAGATCCATCAGAATATGTAGTTAAGAGGAGTCCTTCCCTAAGTGCACTTATCACAGAAAATATCACAATAGTTTTGACAGTGATGCTGAAAGTATAGGCACAAAATTTTAAAATATGGAGTCCCAAGCTGCACAGATCAATAGCAATTCATTCTTACCCTGCGGTTGAAACATGAAAGCACTGAAATCTGCTGCACATGCTGTGCATTACTGACAGCTTCATCTGGGACCTAACAGTAAAACAACATGATGCCGTTAGAAAAAAAATAAAAAGAACAAGAAGCAGAACAACACTGATGTTTGAACATGAAGCAGAAAAACTTTACAACAATTCATCAATGGTTACAAACTTACAATAGAAAATTGCAATAGAACAAACTATATAGCTCAGTGACAAATTAGAGCAAACTACAATGGATTAAGCAGAGTAAAAGTTGGAGCAATAAAACAAGCATGTGACAAGTTGCAAGGATCTCCTATGTTAACAAACTAATACTACTGCAACTTTATAGCTCCAGTGCATCATGCGTAAGTGAAGAAAGAGCTATATGTAGAACACACAAGCCTCAAGCTTCATACCAATAATTTAAAGCTACCAACTTGCTACAAAGCCATATCACTTGTCAAGATTACAATCAAGTTCTCGGAACAAATAAATTTGAAGCAAGGAAATGTTACGCAAATTGAATCAATGGAATGCAGATAAGCTCACTAGATAAGCTCCTCATGTCATTATCTTGATTACTCAAATAGCAAATAACTCACCAGACGATTGAATGGTGTTGAGAATTTGTTCCTTGTCAAGATCCCATACAAGGATGGGAGATATCTCACCAGATGCATACTATTTTACAACAAAAGGAGAAAGCCTTACAAAGAGACATCAGAATATCACCAGAATATCATCAGAATATCATCAGAATAACACCAGATGCATAGAAAAATACAAAAGCATTAGAAAGAGACATCAGAATATCACCAGATAGCCAGATTGCTGCTTCCAGTCAACCACATTTTGCATCAAACCAAAACATGATAAAATCCAAGCATCCAACATGATAAAGCCAAATATCCAACATTTCCATCAAAGATTGTCAAAGTACCACATTAGCCTATTGGCTATGCACCCCAAGAGCTATGCAGCCATTCATATTACAAGGTCGAAATGGTGTCCCACTGCCACCTCATGAGGGGTTTCCATATACCACCTCAGTGCATTAATAGTTAGATGTTTAGTGGGGTTTATAGGTGAGCATCTAACACCTTAGTACAGAAAAGGCTCAAATAGTTAGCAATCAGTGAGCAGGGTTGGACCTTAAGAAAGATGTAATCCACATCACACGCCTAGCCTCAGACATCCGCAAAAATACTAGGCTCATGACATTTTGTGAAGCAAGGTAGGTTAGGACAGCTAACAGAGACTCCTCACTAAACCCAGGTAGGTCCATGACTGCACTGTATAACTCAGGATGCGCCTCTCCATGCACAGTCTCCTTTATGGCGGTAGCCATCTCGCGGACTGCATCAGACATCTTGGTTAGCAGCATTGATTCATCCTCGGTCACAAGAGAAGTCCTCTTCCTTTTCACGGTTGTGCTTGAGTTTTCCTTGCCACCTCCCTTAGAAGAACCAGCACCAGTAGCAGGAGTAGGAGCAGCAGCACCACTACCAGAGCCAGCAGCAGCACCAGAAGTAACACCATCATGCTAATCCATACCATCAGCAGCAGCACTAGAAGTAACACCATCATGCTAATCCATACCATCAGCAGCAGCACCAGAAGTAACACCATCAACACTAACAGATGTATTGGTCTTGCCAGAGCTGTCAGCCACCTCAGACGGAACACCTAAGGCCTCATTAGAAGCCATGGCATACCTCCCTGTGGCCTGTCCACTACCAAAGATTGTGGCCATCTCAACATAGTTCTCTATGGGCACATTGAGGAACTCAACATCCTTAGGGTGATCCTAAATAATGGTAAGAAGGTTGTCAACTGTTAGTATAAGAAAACAACATGGTTCATTTGTCAACAAGTTAGTATAATAAAAAACCTTGATGTGGCCCTTGTAGTGCTCATCATCAAGCACTATCATGTTGAGGTTCTCATCCCAAAGTGCACCACTAAAATCCCTGAGCCTGCTAACTTTCACCCACCTAGCACGCCACTTGCATAGGTGGTTGTACACCTGGGTGCCAGAAACCTCAACACCAATGTGTTCAGTTATGGCCCTAGTAACTTGATTAAGATGGACTTCTTTGAAGCTTTTGTCAGTCTTAACCCCTTGCCCGATGATCTAGATCAATCGACGAAGCATGAAACTTGACATATGGCTAGTCCAGCGCAGCGCTTGCCTACCTCCTACGTCATCACCCAAGTCAGCCATCCTCCTAACGCATAAATAAGAGCAAGTATATGTTAGGCAAGTATAAGTCACACAAGTTAGCCAAGTATAAGTTACCCAACTCAACCAAGACAGCCAAATATAAGTAAGTCAGACAATGTAGAAGTCAAGTAAATCATGAAAATCGAAAATAAGAGACAATGTAGAAATCTGATCATCATAGCAAGCAACCATTAGTCTCAGCTCAGGATGCATAATTCAAATGTTCATGATGCAATTTAACTAGTGCAACTTGTGTGACTAATGGTTGCTTGCTATGATGATTTGCTATGATGATTTGCTAAAATTTAACTAGTGCAAATCAGCCATACATTATATATTAGAGGACCCCCTATTCTGCCACATAAGATTAGCCCAATTGTCCCTCTTCTGAGCCCATGTTCCTCTTCTGAGCTCAAACTGTAGGCGAGAGTGAGTGCATGCACATGCGCGAGGCAAAAAGGGTGAAAATGGATCCACACCGACGCACAACGGCGGGGAAGTTCAACGGAGACGGAGGGTTAGAAAGCTAGGTAAGGCTCACTGCGACCAAGATAAGCAAATTAACATGGGTGGTACGAAGAAGAGGGTTTGGAACACCTTTTGACTCGAATAGAATTTGGAAAGCCTCACCGGTTTGGGAGATGCTCAGCTGTGATGGCAAAGCTTGGGCGGCTTGTGCACTCACATCTCAGGGTGTTCTGGTGGCTATGGTGTGGCAGGTACGGGTACATGATATGCTGCTTCCAGTCCCGGCTGTTAGCTTTAGCATTGTTGAAAACTAATCATGATTTGCTAAAATTGTTGGCTTGCTGTGTTGTGTAAAATAAGTAAAGATCATGATGTAATCGGCAATCGAATCAAATCAGCTAGTTTGTTTCCTTATTTAGGCTTTCATATCTAGTTATTAAATTGGTTAGCAAGTTGATTAGATGGTTCGTCTATTATAAAAGGGTATGTATCCATGGGTTTGAGGACAGTACAAACAGAAAATAATAGAAAATAAGAAAAGAAGTAAAAGGCGTAAGTTATGGTGACAGCAAAAAAATTCTCAATATGTATTATCGTGTTTTTCCTCGTATTCGTGTATTCGTGTGCGTGTATTCACCCTTCAGGGTTAAAACCAACCAGCAACACATCCTTCTTGCGCACCTTGTCGGTGAGCTTCCTGACGTGCCTAACGTGGGCCATCCTGTTCACCGGGAACACCACGAGGCTGCCCACCATGAGTTCAATGCCGGCATTGAGCCCGTCGACTTGCAAACGTGCGATGCTGGCCTGGCCTCGATGTACAATAAAAAAGCCGCTGACCTCGTACCACTGCTTGCCGCATGCTAGTACCTGCCCGCCGTTGTACCACTGGCTGTCGACGATAATGACGACGTTGATGTTCTGCGGTGCACCATTCAACGGCTGATGTGGACCCATGCCATGACATGGTACATCGCGTAGAGGGTTAGCTTGACTGGATTTAGAGGACAAAACAATGAGAAGAGTGAGTAATTAAGAATGGAGTACGAAGCAGGTAGAAAGGAAAATTTGACACTTGCATCAGCAACTATGCCTAGAGCCACAACATAGTGTCCTAGAGCAAAGACACGAATTTTTGTGTCCTCCAACAAGTTCTACAGAATTGCAGTGTCTTATAAGTAGCAAGGCTTGTTCAAGGACTAGTCAGCCCGGTGTGCACGTGCTGGCCTATGCCCGACCCTATTGAAGGACTAAAATGACGACCAGGGAGAAGTGAATAGGAGTCAAATAAAAATTCCCCTTCTAAAAGTTTCCAAGCCTCTCTTTTGTAAAGCAAATAAAAAAGGTCCAACAAATCTAGTACTGGACAAAGGAGTATTCTAGTCACTTTCCCTAAAGCACCAACTAAAATGCTCAGCTAGGATAGTACTAGATAGATGTCCAATACTCTCAGTTAAACAGTAAAAACAACACGATCTCAAAAACAAGAACTAAGATAACCTTTGATCGGCTGAGAATCTTGATTTGTTCTTAATCGTGGGGTATTAACGATCCACGTGATGTTGGATCAACTCCCACACGTCCTAGCAAGATAGATCATAGCATGATCAACTCCCAAAACAAATAGAACACAATATATTGTGGTCTTTCTTCTTGCTGCACTAAGATCTAGCACCGAAGTCCTGCAACTAACATAGACAAGAAAACCATCACATAGCAATGTCCAAAATCATATCAAAAGATCCCACCTTGGATCACCTTAGCCCATAAACATTCATGTCCATGACCACTTTAGATATGTCTAAACCACTCACTGAAAGGTCATGACCACTCCCTAAGTGGTCACGACCACTTATATAGAGGTCTAGACCACTCACGATCACTCCCCAGTGGTCATAGGGACTCACGACCACTCCTAAGGGGTCATGACCACTTTCTAAGAGGTCACAATGGCCCATGGTCACTCCTATAGAGGTCTAGACCACTCCCCAAGTGGTACATCGGTTCATGATCACTCCCACAGTGGTCACGACCACTCCTTAAGAGGTCACATTGGCTCACGATCACTCCTAAAGAAGTCACGGTCACTCATATAGAGGTTTAGACCACTCAAGACCATTCATTGAGAGGTCACGACCACTCCTATAAAGGTCTAGGCCACTCCTCAAGTGGTCACATGAGTTCATGACCACTCCCACAGTGGTCACAACCACTCCCTAGGAGGTCAAAAGGGCTCACGACCACTCCCTGAGTGGTCTCGACCTCTCTAGGGACGACCTCCTGAGTGGTCACAGAGGTCACGACCACTTCCATTGTGGTCAAGACTACTCTTGGGCATGATGTCTCTAGGGAACAATCACCCTAGAGGTCACAAAGCCCACGACCACTCAAACCAAATTGCTCAAAGCCAAAGCAAGCTCAAATCAAACTCAAACCTGAGCACCAAAGGCTCAAAACACAGTCAATTACTCATCACAAATATGGGTAGACGATCACATAGTCTCTCAATCTCCCTCTTGATAAGTATATTGACAAACACAAAAAAAAGGCATATGTTTGAGTTTGAATTTAGAAAGAGGAAAGCAATTTGATTTTGAAACCTCACTTAGCCCAGATGCGAGAGAAAGCAAAGACTATGACTAAGTTGGCTGAGAGTGGGTTAGAGCAAACATTTGGAAAGAACAAATGCTCTAAAAATCAGGAAAAGACTCACACTGGCTCATGATCCAAAGAAAATAGCAATTTGTCACCATGACTAGAGTAGCACAGTAAGGAACAATTCTCCATTTCTCCCCCTTTTGTCAATATAGACATCAAAAAAGAAAAAAATATGTATACATGAGATGCATCCTAAAAGAGCTTTAAGGATTATCCAAGTGACCACAATGACAAAGTATGACACTAAGCTACTCAAGTTTAGATTATGCTAAGCTAAGGCATGTCCAAGTGCAAAATTTAATCTCCTTGCTAGCAAGCACAATTAAAAGTATGCCATCTTTGCATGATTAAAACTAGTGCAACATTTAGCATAATATCCAAACTAGAAGCATAGCCATACAATGGATCAAATAGATGACCTAGAGTTCAACCTAGTCAATACTTTAGGGAAGCTATAAGTTCATAATAGATCATTCGTGCTCAATTATCTTTCAATGCAAATTTTTTTGAGTTTAACGCATACAGCAGGGTGCAAAAGAGGTTATCCCAGCAAAGCACATCCCCGACTAGGAGCCATTGACAAAGGCCTCCTAAGCTTCACTCTCTTTCACACACCCGATGAGGTTTAGAGAGCTTATCTTAGTAAAGCACATCCTCGACTGGGAGCCATCGACAAAGGCCTCCTAAGCTTCACTTTTCTCCTTATTGTTGTTTTTATTTGCATTTTTCAAGTGTGATTGACTCAAGCCATCGTCGACTATCTTAAGTATGATGCTTAAAAGAGTGGTCTTTGTCATGCACAGTACATTCCAAGTTCATCCCAAGTGCAATAGGAAGCAGTCTCATGAATGTATAGTGTTGAGTTCAATTTGCACACAAAAGTCAATATTTGTTCTTTTTATCACTTAGATTCATGAGCAAGTGAAGGAACCTATTATGAATCAATCTAGCTTCGCCCAAGCTGCTCTAGGGACTCTAGCAGAAATCCAATATTTCACACATCATGGCATATGCACCTAGTGAGGAAATATAGCAAGTAAAAGCTACAAGTTTCATCAAGTTTTCATTAAAGCTTAATCGTCATTTTTAGCAAGCTTAGCATGATGAAGCATGGTGAACTTAGACATGACTAAACTAGCAATGACCTTCAGAAAAGTACAGTTCATTTGCATAATAGACAATGCTCATTAAAATAGAAGATAAAGTCTATATGCAATGCATAAAATAGCTTCTCAAACTCTCTCAACAAGTGAATCAGATTGAAGCTAAAATTCTGGTTCAAGATGAGTTATTAGTAGAATTAAGTTCAGAAAACTTTCAAATGAACTCAACAGAAACCAGAAACACAGAATGAGAAGAGAAAGCCAAGAAATTGCAAGCTAGGTGGCTATAGAGCATATAAAAGATGATAGAGAATACTATAGCTCAGAATTGCTCTCATCTTCCCCAATGATTAACATAGGAAAGCTGACTGTAAAACCCAAGCTAGGGAGTGCACACAGACCCTATTTACCTAGGGCCCAACAACCGCTAAGACTGTAAGGGAACTCAACCTAAAGAGAAAAGAGAACGGCTAATTGTGCATGATAGCAACCTATAGCATAAGATGGGAGATCCATTCAAAACATGCCAGAAGTCGAAGTGAAGTGTACTCAGAACTCTAATACCTAAAGCTCCCAAAGATACCCATAAATTGCACAAGGAAATGAAAAAGCTGGTAATAAACATATAATACATAATATACAAACCAAATACAAACCAACTCCCTCTCAATAGATGCCATACGGTTCACAACTCCAAACTCTTCTCTCAAGGCAACAAACCTAGAGCTGTCCAAAGGCTTGGTGAAAATGTCGGCGATCTGGTGGTCACTCTCTACAAACTAGAGCACTATGTCACCCTTTTCCACATGGTCTCTAAGGAAGTGATATCTAATGTCAATATGCTTAGTCCTAGAGTGCTGTACTGGGTTCTTGGTAATGTGAATAGCAGAAGTGTTATCACAGAAAAGTGAAACATTGTCTATGGTTAACCCAAAGTCCTGCAGGGTCAATCTCATCCAAAGTACCTGACTACAGTAACTGGTTGCAGCCACATATTCGACTTCTGTAGTAGATTGTGCAACTCTGGATTGCTTCCTAGATGACCAAAAAACAAGATAAGTGCTAATGAATTGGCAAGTGCTAGAAGTGCTCTTCCTATCTATCCTATAGCCAGCAAAGTTTGCATCTGAAAAGGCTCTAATGGACAGGCAAGAAGAGGAAGAGTACCAAATACCATAGTTAATGGTAGCTCGAAGGTATCTGAAGATATGCTTCACCGTCTAGCGGTGAGAGGCATGAGGAGAGGCTTGAAATCAAGTGCACAAATATACTGGGAAGTGTATGTCCGGCCTCGAGACAGTGAGGTACAAGAAGGAGCCAATCATGATTTGAAGCTCCTTTTGATCAACTGGCTCACCATTCTCATCAGCTCAAGAACGGTCGTGGTGGCCATAGGAGTCATCACAGGCTTTCCATCAGACATATCGAAGCGTCTCAGGAGGTCTTGAGTATACTTGTTCTGATGCAAGAAGATACCCTGCAGAGTCTTCTTGATCTGAAAACCGAGGAAGTAGCTTAACTAGCCCATAATGCTCATCTCAAATTCTATGTTTATCACATCTAAAAACTGAGTGACAAGAGCATGCAAGGAGGCACCAAAGATAATGTCATCTACATAGATCTGAACAAAGAGAAAGTCGAAGTCTACGTGTCTGACGAACAAGGTCTTATCCATTTACCCATCTCAAAACCATGACTAAGAAGGTATGACTTAAGCCTCTCAAACCAAACTCTAGGGGCATGCTTAAGTCCATACAAAACTTTGAGAAGCTTATAGACATGGTTTGGGCACATAGAATTCTCGAATCCTGGAGGCTGCCTCACATAAACCTCTTCTTCAATGTACTCATTGAGGAATGCACTCTTAAAATACATTTGATAAAGCTTCAAGCCCTTGGATACCGAGAATGCAAGTAGGATCCAGATAGCCTCTTGAAAGATCGAGATGGCGATCAGAGGGGGGGTGAATGATCCCAAATTAATTTTTATCCCTCAAAGAAGATCACAAAAGACATTATTCACCCAAAGAACCCAAGCCAACACCCTTAGCAATCAAATAGAAACGGAAGAATCAATTTTCCCAATTTTCAGCCTTCGGCCGGTGCTACCGCCCTTGTGGAGCGGTACTACCGGAGTTACTGTAGCTACAGTAAAAACATGCATATGAACCGTGTTTTCAGCACGGGTTCAAAAGGAAAATTGATGAATCTTTTGATCTATTCATCCAAACTCAGTGAAACTTGGAAGATGAGATCCTAAGGATGCCAGGAACTTATTTCACCTTCAATCACAAGGATTGACGTCAAAGTTCTGACATTTTTGTTCGGGAAGGAAGAACGCACCAAGTTTCAACAAAAATCGAAAGAACTCCAATCGAGGCTTGCTCGTGGGGATATGATGATCAAGATGATCTTGAATGACTCCCCACACATCCCAGGAAGCAAGAGACCATGAAGAAACTCTAGGAAACGCAATCTACAAGATCAAGCATTCAAAAACGTCACGAACACCATCTTGCAAGAAAAATGCATGGATAGCCTAGATGATTGTAACATGATTTCAAAGAGAGAATCAATCATCAACCTCAGCAAAATATTCGTAAGCAATTAGAAGGAGGGGAGGCAAATCCAAATTGTATAAATGTAAATTGCAAGAAAGTAAATGCGGAATTTAAATTGCGTAATTTAAATGCGTAAAGTAAATGCGTAAAGTAAATGCGTAAAGGAAATTGAGTAAGAACATAAATGAAAAACTTTTCATTTCTGGAAGGAGAGGTTACAAAGCCTCATATTCATGTGGACAAAGCTCAAAGGAGCATCAAAAACCTCAAAACCTTCAAGGGGGGAAGGCTACCCCTCCACCCCTATTTATACAACTCTTGGGCCACCTACCACCCTTGGATGAGCCTCTAAACCCTAGAGCATCCATCAAGGGCTAGGATTAACCCACTCAACCAGCCATGCAAGGGCTAACCCCAAACCCACGCACATAACGGGTTTTCTTGCACGGTTCTCAAAGCACACTAACTAGACCCGCTAACCTATCAACTAGACCAAGATCCAATGGCCCTCATTGATCCATGCAGCGCCTAGCTAGTATCTTATCCATTCCTTGTCTTCACGGCTTGCCACGACTCCGTCTCCAATCATCTTCCGGCGATCTCCAACCATCTTGACCTCCGACGCTCCTCGTCTAGTCCAGGTCATCCTTCGCCTCACCATGATCTAGCATCGTCGTCCTGCAACCATCAAAAACAAGGAAACTCCTCACATAACAATGCCCACAAAGATATGGAAGAAATCCATCAAATTCATCAATTAAAATCTCAACTTTAATCATATGGGCCGGTGCTACCCCACCCCCGCCGGTAGCACCGCTGACCGGTCATACCGCCCCCTGGCCGGTATGACCGGGCCGAAAATCCTGACACATCCCTCTTTGAAAAAATGCACCGCTCAGGATCCGGTGCTACCGGGCCCTGTCCGTTCATACCGCCCCTCATAGAGTGCACTCAGAAAAATCCAGAATTTTTATTTTAATACTTCAAATCCATTTCAAACTTCAACCATAATTTGTCAATATCTCATCACTACAGATAAAGACCTCCACATAGTCTTTCACCTCTAGTCTAGCTATAGGGGCAAAAGTCTCCTCAAAGTCGAGACCCTCAACCTAAGTGAATCCCTGAGCGACTAGTCTAGCCTTGTTCCTAATGACCATCCCATCTTCGAACACCCACTTGCTTCCAATGACATTATAACCAAAATGGGGCTCAACAAGCTGCTAGACCTTGTTTCTCTCAAAGTTTTCAAGTTCCTCATGCATAGTATTGATCCAAGACTTATCCGACAATGCATGAGAAACATCCTTTGGCTTAAAGGAAGCAAAAAAGGAAAAGTGAAGACAAAAAAGAGATAAACCTGACTTTGAGCGCGTGACATGCTCAAACAAGTCACCTATCATATGATCAGATGGATGACGCTGCTGAATTTGGCGGAGAGGACCAGAAATAGAAGTGGCATCTACCTCATTAACAGAGGAGATAGGAGCAGAGCCACTAGCTGCATGAGAGACTGAAGGTAAGGACTGGTCTTCCTGAGGTGTAGAGATGGAAACAGGAGGCACCATAGATGTAGAGGGCACTAGATTAGGTGCAACACTGTCATCTCCATCAACCTCATTCTTTACAAAGATGGTCTTAGAGAGGTTGGAGGAACCTGATAAATCAGGTCTAGCTCCTGGACTAGTATCATCAAAGGTCACCTCATAGGTCTCTATAATCCTATTTTTCTCACAACTCCAAACTCTATAGCTACGAGAAGAAGTCAAGTAACCTAGAAATATACCATCAGAAGGAGACTCAAAACTTATCTAGGTTTTCAGACTTTAGAATGAAACACTTGCATCCAAAAACACGAAAATGAGAAACACTGGGCTTTCGCACATATCTCAACTCATAAGAAGTGCAGTGCAAATGTGCTCTCAAGAATACTCAATTAGACACATGACAAGTAGTAGCTATAGCCTTAACCCAAAACTTACTATGAGTATTGTACTCATCTAGCATCGTCCTAGCCATCTCGACCCAGGTCCTGTTCTTCCTTTCCACTACACCATTTTGTTGAGGGGACGTATGGAGAGGAGAACTGATGTTCTAAACTTGACTCCTTACAAAAGCTCTTAAAGTAGAAGTTCTTGAACTCTGTGCTATTATCATTGCGAATCATTCATAAGACACTAGGGGGCTTAATGGATAACCTACAAATCAACCCCCTGAAATGGGTAAACAACTCATCCTTTGAGGCCATGAAAAACACCCAAGAATACCTCAAGTAATTATCGACAATAGCATGAACATACCAGTTCCCACCCGCTGACTGCACTCTAGTCGGACCAACAGTGTTCATATGCAAGAGCTGTCCTGGTGCATCAGTCATCACCATGGTGAATAGAGGATGAGAAGTAGCAACTATCTTGCCATGTCGGTAAGGAGAATAAACTAAGTCCTTAACCATCTTGAGTTTGGGCAAACCACGAATGAGATCATGCCTGCTAACTTGAGTTAAATGATTAAATTCAATGTGACCAAGCCTCCTATGCCAGAAGGAGAGATCATGAGACTCTCACATAACTGAGCAACAGAGAGAATCATTAGAAAAATCAGCACAAAAGACTCCCAAACTTAGACATCCCACAAACTAACCCCCTAGAGGAATTGAGAATTCTAGAGGCATTTCGCTTAAAGCTTACCTCGAAATCATCATCGATAAGTTGAGAAACTGAAAGCAAATTATACTACAGCTTACTAACCAAAGAAATATCCGTAAGAAAGAATTTTTCAATAATACGCACAGAGCCTTTAGCGATGACGTGGCCTAAAGAAGCATCCCCAAAAATGATTAGCTCATCTCCTGGGGCACAGGCTAAGGAAGAGAACCAACGGGAGTCTCCATTCATGTGATGAGAACAACCAAAGTCCACAAGCCAAACATCTCCCTTCCCAGCTGGACTAACCTGGATCACAGAAAGTGAGAGGTCGATTACACAGTACTGGGATAAACAAGTGCAGATTTGGGAACCCAATACTAAATTACAAGACGAGCAGAAGTGCCAGTCACAGGAACAAAATACTAGACTCTAGTGTCTCTCTGTGGCTCAAACCTCACAAATCCAGAAGCAACGTTAGCAACTGATCTGGAAGCTAAAACTGGGTTGGCCTACCATCGTGCAAAGACCAGACCATTCTAGTAACGCTACCCATATCTCCTACCATGAAAAACCTCACTCCGCTGATATCTATCTCGATGGAAAGAACGAGGAATATCAAGAGGATAGCGGAAAGACTGACCATAAACAACTTTAGGATAAAAACCAGAATGAACAGCTTGAAAATCAACTCCTGGACACTGCCCAAAATCAGAAGATATCCTGCCCTGCCTAGGAGCGGTGGGTGCCTTAGGAGCACTCCAGGTCTGGGGATGGCCCTGAATACCCCTAAGTGCACCACCACGCTCACGCCATGCTATCTTGGCACACTTAAATAGAACTCGGCCAAGTGTCCAGCCTTCTGATAGAAGGTGCAAGAATACTTCGTCTTACTAGAGGCAGAAGCAGCAGCAGAAGAAACCTTCTCATTAGAGACCCTATGGATAACTCCAGCTGACCAAAACATAGTGGTGCTCACTTTGGAAGCTACCACAATCTTTCCACTCTTGGAGCCACACATAATGGTAGGAGGATGTGCCCAAGCGTACTCCAAGTAGTCAAATCCTAGACCTTGATTGAATTGGCTAATCTTGAACTGGTCTAAATAAGATTGAGCTTCTTCTTGCCTCCAACAAACTTTTCAAGAGTGCTCATAAGGTACTGGTACTTCTGGAAGAGAGAGGCACATGATGAATAAGGAGAAGGTGATGATAAAGATCCGGAAGAAGAAGAGTAAACAACACGTACATATCTCTCCCTATGCACAGCTGCCTCAATCTTGAGGGCCTCACAAGAAATACACTCAGCATTCCTAACCCTAGTGGTATGGGCCTCTAGCTTCTTCCTAAGCTCAACATAGACTCTACCCAAATCCCCTTCAATCTCAGCACATCTCAAACAAGCGTCTTGTGATTTAGCTGTCAGGTCCTTAGCAAGTTCAACACACTTGATATTTAGAGCATCATTGTCAAGTTTTAAGTTCCTATAGCCCTCACATAAGCTGACTAGGTCCTTAGAAGCATGCAATTCAAGTTCATCATTCTTAGCAGCAAGCTTCCTAAGGTGTGAGCTCATGTCATCAATTTTAGGAAGGAGTTTTTGGCAGTTTTCACAAGAGGGGCTAGTGTGAGTATAAATAAAGCTAGTATCAACAAGAATAACAAGAGCACTACTACTAGCATTCTTCTCCTTAAGGACTTCAACTTCAGCAAGCACACTATCATGTATTGTCCTTAGGTTCTCAAGCTCCACAAGTAAGGCATCACATAGAACACAGTCGTCAGTGTCATGGGAGGAGGTAAATCTAAGTGAAGATATCTCCCATGACATGTCATCTATCTTCTTCTCTAGCTCCGAACACCTAGCCTTAGATCTATCATGAAATCTTACTAGCTTACAGAATGAGTCATTTAGCTCATCGTATGAAGGTACCTCATCTAACTCGCCATAGAGCTCGATGTCACTGATGTTGTTCTTGTCGGTCATGAAACACATGACGATGAAGTCGTCGCCCTCCTTCGCCTTCGTCTTCTCTTGTGGATCATCCTCTCCATCGTCGGTCCAGGTCTCGACGTCGGAGAGGGAGACATCATCGAGGGCAGCAATGACGTGGTGGAAAAGCTTCTTGTTCTTAGTGAAGTTGCGACGCTTCTTCTCGCGTGAGAGGTCCAGAGTTGGAGCATTCTTGTTGCAGTTATTGTCGATGTAGTCGTTCTTTCCATCACTACTATAGTTGTTTTTGCCTTTCTCTAGCCTGGGGTAGTTTTCTCCAATGTGGTTGGACCCATCACACTCGAAGCAAGTGATGACACCACCTCTCTTCCTTTCCCTCACCCTCTTTTAGATGCCAGCAAAACAAGATCAATCTCGGGAGTCCTCTACAATTGCTTATCACTCAAATCGCAAAAGAGTGGAGAGGGAGAAACCAGAAGGACTCTCAGAAACAGGATCAGTGACCAAGGCCATCGACTGTGACTTCGTCTTGCGAGAGACGACATCAATCTCATGATTCTTGAGCTGAGAATATATCCCGTCAAGATTCAAGGTCAACAAGTCAATCTAGAAATTTGGAGGTAGTAGCCAAAGCAAATAGCCTAGGCACAGCAAATTGCCTAGGCACAACACCATAGCTATTAATTAAAAATAAATCTAGAAATTTGGAGGTAGTAGCCAAAGCAAATAGCCTAACCATGACTATTTGCTTTGGCTACTACCTCCAAATTTCTAGATTTATTTTTAATTAATAGCTATGGTGCTGTACCCCCTTATTTGGGCCTAGGCCTATATATCCAGTCAGAGTCCAGGGGGAAGGAATCCTTTTCGGTTGCGGCCATATCCTTGCTAGTTTTCCCTATTTTGGCCATATCCCAGTCTCCTCTTCCTTTATAAGCTAGCCGTAGCCCTAGGGAGAGGTTGGGTTTTATTTAGTCGCAGTTTTTCTTGGTGAAACTATTTGGTATTCTCTTGTCCGGCTAGATCAATAGCAATAACGTGCTTCAAAATGCCGCAACAATACTTCAATTATATTTGCAATTTCAGATTGCTTCTGCTGTATTCTTGCTTGTTCTTCGATTGCTTGCAGGAATTGATCTTCGTGATCAGGTCAATCGGGCTTTGGCACGGTTGATAACAACTTAGTGTTTGGTTCAACGATTTCTTGGCATCGATCATGTATCGGTCGGTAGCCTGGATCGTGAACTAATCGAGAGTTATCCATCTCACTGAAAGATCAGGCCTCCATAAGCCTCAACAACTTGTCTGACGTCATGGCTCTCGAGAACAGTCAAGATCTAAAGAGAGCAGAACTAGGCTCTGATACCATTTGAAGGACCAAAATGGCGACTAGAGGGGGGTGAATAGGAGCCAAATAAAAACTTCCCCTCCAAAAGTATCCAAGCCTCTTTTCTGTAAAGCCAACAAAAAAGAACAACAAATCTAGTACTGGACAAAAGTATTTTAGTTACTTTCCCTAAAGCACCAACTAAAGTGCTCAGCCAGGGCAGCACTGGATAGATGCCCAATGCTCTCAGATAAACAGTAAAAATAGCACGATCTCAAAAACAAGAACTGAGATAACTTTTGATCGGCTGAGAATCTTGATATGTTCTTGCTTGTGGGGTATTAATGATCCACGAGATGTTGGATCAACTCCCACACGTCCTAGCAAGCTAGATCACGGCACGATCAACTCCCAAAACAAAGAGAATGCGATCTATTGAGGTCTTTCTTCTTGCTATAGCAGATTGGTTTGTGATCAAGAACTTAGAGAAAGAATTTGCTGAGGGTCTAGATGATTGATATGTGTTTCAAAGATAGAACATCCATCAATCACTCATCCTTGGCTCAAGATTGTAACATCCCAGAAAAATGCAATAAAATAAAAATGAATATTTTGAATTTTATTGTGATCATTTCTGAATTTTTCTGGCATTGTTGAATTTTATTTGAATTTCTTGGATTTTTGGCTTTGATGAAAAATCCATTAATAGGATTAATGAATGGGTAATAGTAGAATGATAAAAAAATAAAATTAAAATCTTGAAAATTTTATATTAAAATTTCTGAGCTCTCTGGTGATTCAATTCACCTGTCCAATAAATTTTAATGCAAAGGGATAATGACAAGATTATTGAAAAGACACCTTTTGACCTAAAACAGTTCATGGTCAGAATTGTTGAAACATCTTCAAACATTATCTATAGCTGAACAATTTACCATAATATCCTCAATACCGTATTTACCTCTGGTAAAAATATAAAAAATAAAAAATATAATTCATGGCCTTTTAAAATTCAAAAACCGAAACCATGAAAATATAGAAATTAACATGTCAGAATTTTTATAAAATAAAAATACAAGTTTTTGAGTTTAAATTGTTATGGAAGAATTATAAACTCAATTAAAACTCTGAAAAAAAGTTTGACAAATAATTTACACAATTTTCATCCTCAAATAAAACAAATTAAGAAAAAGGATTTTTGACCAGACCAGATTGTCCGAATTATCGTTAATGTTTGGTAAAGAATTTTAAACTACAATTTTTCCCAGATGATTAACTCTACCTGTAGAATCTAGCTAAAATTTTTTGAAAAATCATACGGTGGTTTGATGGCTCATTCATTGCGCTTCATGAGTTGTCCGAGCCAGCCTTATCCTTGAAACCGCTCTTTGACACTGCCATGTGGGTCCCGTCTACTATGCCGTAACCAATTAATGGCAAGTAACGGAACTTGCTCAGTCACCGACTGGTGGATACCGACCCCATTTGTCAGTCGCCAAATCCCAGTTGCCCTCTCTTCTTCCTCTCTCAATCGCGCAGCTCTCTCTCTCCGCACCCGATCTTTTCACCGTCCATAACTAATTCATCCACCTAGTACATGAATTGTTGCAAATCTCTGGTCCATCTTGCCACGCAATGCCTCGGTCGTTTTGCCGGTAAACATCTCGCGCCACCTCGCCATTCCTGCACAGAGCCGGCCGCCATTTTAGCTGCGCGTTCAAACACTAGCGCAACCGACTCCTCTCGGTTATAAGTACTAGGTTAGCGTCGCAATGAGCCCCTCTTCTCTCGTGCACACCTTCTAAACTGAATACCCCAGTCGAAACTCTCTTTTCCTTGTCTTTGCCATAGGAACCCGAAAAGGGGAAAACGGCAAATTGAGTCAATCCAGTAATAATCTTTAGAATCAGTTCACCCTAGAGCTTCACAATACATCTTAGACTACTCATCAATCTTGTTCTTCTATTATTCTTGCCTGTAACGCATCCTCACCGCCGCATTTCTTCCTTCCAGCCGGTGACTGTTGGCAGACCATTTCACTCAACCACCGACCAACCTTTAAGGTAAAATGGAATGAAGATCACCCACTGATGCTCACAGATCACTCCTCTGGTGAAAATGCGCCTTAAGCGCAAGCTTTCACTGATTGGCCATGGAGTGCACCGCACCCTCGCGGTGGCAACATGCTTCTCGGCCATCTCCGGTTGAATGGGTACCACCCTTAGGTGCGCACCATCGTGCTGATGCTCGAGGTGCTACCAATTCCGCAGCGCTGGAGCTAGTTCACCGGCGGTGAGCCAAGAATTGAGAGACTCTACTCTCTGTCGTTGGCCATTGGACCCAGGCTGTCAGCCACTGCGGGTAGCGCTCGCGATTTGTCGTTGACAGGCGCGCCGCGCTTGTCAGCTGCTGGCCTCGTATCCGCGCGGTCATTGAATTGTGGACCTGCGTTATCAGTGGTTGCGGCCATATTAATTTGAGCCAGCGCACGCAAGTAGCAAAAAGCCACTTTCCAAGTAGCGAAGGCGTATTTTGCTATTTCGGTTTATTTTCCAAAACTGAGCCAATTCATATTGTAATAACTTTTGAACTAACACGCCAAATTGAATGAAATAAATTTCTAAAATCATCTAAAAACTTGAAGAATCAGATTATGCAAAAATATTTTGAAAACATACACTGTGTGATTTTAATATTAGAAATCCATGTGTAGGGTTTAAATATACTCAAGATATGACTTTTGCAAATTTAGTCAAAATGAAGTGAGATAAATTTTATTAGAATCCTTATGCTGAAAGGAGTTCAAATATGTAAAAAATTTATATTTCAAGTTTGTTTGTATCATGTTCTATTGAAGTGAAATGCAATGCATAAAATAGGTATATAAATATAGTTGCACCAAATAATATAAGTTCAAATAAAATTTATTCAAATAAGTCAGTGTTCCAGTACAGAATCTGAATATTTAGAAAGTGTATAAAATCTTGTTTTAGGAACTATTTATCAAAAAGATCTTAATGAATGGTTGTTAGTGCAAGCATACGCATATGCGCGCGCGCGCACACACACACACACACACACACACACATATATATGCAGAATAATGAGCTAAAGGATAGTTCTAATAACCAAAAGATTAAGAATATATTGCTTTGAATCTGAATTCCAAATTAAAGGAAAATGTTGTTTTATGTCATGAGTAATGTTCAAAATATTATAAATCCAAATAATTTTAGCATCTAGAATTTGTAACTAAGGGTGTGTTTGGTAGAGCTCCAGCTGCACCAGATCCGTGAATCTGGTGGAGCTGGGTATTCCTAGCTCCACCAGATCTGTGGAGCTGGAGCTATGAGTACATTAAAGGCCTGATTGGTAGAGCTCTAGATCTCAGCTTTACCTGTGATCTGAAACTTCTAGGCTAAAATAAAGTGAATTAAGTTTATATTTTTAGTCTAAAATGTAAACAGGATAATCCATCTAAACACTCTTAATGTACTCACAGCTCTAGCTCTACGGATCTGGTGGAGCTGGAGCTCTACCAAACACACTCTAAGAGTGTTTAGATGGATCATCTTGTTTACATTTTAGATCAAAAATATAAATTTAGTTCACTTTATTTTAGCCTACAAGTTTCAGATCTCAGGTGAAGCTGGGATCTGAAGCTCTACCAAACAGGCCCTAAAACTACAAGAATATATAATTTTAGCATCTAGAATTCGTAAAACAAGAATGAATAATCCACAAAAGAAACCTCCTATTCTTTATAGTGAGTTTCTATTTATTTTGCTATCTGTCTTCTTTTTGCCCTTTTTTGGAATTTACTCATTGTTGTTATGCGACGTGTAGAGTCTGACGTTCTAGAGTGTGAGGAAGACGATCCTGTTGACGATCCAGATTTTGTTGTAGGCGACGATCAGCAAGGCAAGCACCCCCTTGATCATGTTGAACCCAATAGTTTAATTACTTTATGCTATTTTTGTCAACATATAATGCATGCGAGTAATTCCCCATAAAATGGTTATATTGGGTAGTATTGGTAATTATACCTGTAAATTTATGGTTTTTCCTTAATAAGAATGTATAAGTGAACCTTGATAACCTTAGTATAAAATAGACAGTAACTAATGTCATTCTGGGTATAACCGTTAGCATAATATTTATGCTTAGTCATGCAAAGAAACGAACTTTGTTGTTCCAAATATTCAAAAGGGATTGGATATGACTTGTAAAGGTTGCTAGTATTTCGCTGAAAACCCAAAACAAAACTATGATTTTGATGTGGGCGATTATGGGCATTAACCGGTTGTGCAGAGGGGTTTGCACATAATGTAGGGTGGAGTATCACCCATGTAAGCTTAAGGACCGAACAATGGGATGTTATAGATCCAAGGAACCTGTACAACCATGAGGGCTGGTATGGGACAACCTTAACCTATTAAGTTACTTAGGTATGGCTTTGTGCTCTAGAAGGAGGGAGATAGTACAAGCACTCTAGTTTAGTTTGCTTGTAAGGGGCTTCCACACCTCGGTGTAGGTAAATGCATATCAGTACAACGATGTACGCCTTGCTGTGGGTAGAAACGGCGCCCGATTGTTTTATGTTACCACCTTTATATACTTTTTGTTTCTACTACCACAACGAGGGCTTAACATCATCGGGCTGGTGCAAAGTCATGTGTAGGTAATGTAACGGTTATGTATGATCTCCTTGCCGATATACCAATGGAAGTGTGTCATATGGCCGGCAAAAAGGGTTGATCATTCCTTGTGGGTAAAGCTGTACACCTCTGTAGAGTGTAAATCTAATCGATTAGCCACGCCTGTGGTCAAGGCACTTGGTGAAGTTGTTCCAGTGTTAGACTTTGGCATTTTCTAAAAATAAGTTTTGTTTGAAACTTGTTTAGGAACTGTCATTTTATGTTAGAGGACTGGCATTGTTGGGTTTCACAGTTGGGTAAACTGTGTTATGGGATTCAAATACTTAATTGTGATTATACAAATCTTGTCGGCTTTTACAAATCTGCGTTTGCAATCTATCATAATTATATGATTTCAAAATTTTATGCCAATGCAAAATAACCTTAGAGCTTAATCATTGAATAAACCTACATGTTGGTATTTATTTGCATTTGTGAACCACTACAAGTCTTGTTGAGTACATAAGTACTCAAACTTGCTTAAAAATTGTTGCCTCAGAAGGTGAGGAATTCGACATGCCCGACGACTCCTATTTCCAGGCAGGGCACGGGGATTTTGACAACGACTTCTTCTAGGGTTAGCCTTGTTAGATGCCTGTGGGTTTGGATGGGCATACTGTGAGGCTTTTTGTTTCTTCATATAATCTTCCGTTGTATTATATTATGTTCTGTAAAGACTCTATATAATTAACTCTTATTCCAGGTTGTAATAAAATTTGTGTATGGATGTGATACTGATGTTGTAAACATGTGCGTACTAGCCACTAATCATGGGACTAGTACAGTGGTCACATGGAGATATCCTGTTCTATAAGGATAAGGTTTCACAACGTTGGTATCAGAGCCATACTGACTATAGGAATCCTAGGTAGTAGGGTCATTAGTTAAGGATATAAAAACTAAATTATAATAGGTGAAATTGATTCCCTATCGATAATGGAATTTAGCATATTTGCTAATTTTCTTATCAGTAGCTTCTTGACTTCTCCATAATTATGATTACTAATCTCATCTTTTATTAAATGTAGATGGACATTATTCTATGCTACGAGACTAGTGAGCGAACGAAGGATGGTATGAGGGGAATATTAGCTAGATTGATGGATGCAGCATAGTTTTCAGAGAATCCCCGTTATATGGTGTACTACGTCCCTCTTAGCTCTTCCACAGTTGAGTATGCAGCCCGACTGCATATTCCTGCTCGAGCTCAATTTGATGAAGGGGAGCATAATTTTGATGGTTATTGATTGACCATGGAGGTGGCTATGAGTGAGGCTGCCTACACCGCTATTATTCGCCTCCATCATGCTTTCCCTGAGCTGCACACCGCTTACCGCTTGTACCCTTCTTGTTCACCTTTTAGAGATACTACCTACCCTGATTCTGTAGACATCCGTTTGGATAGACTCCGCAGTATGGTGGAGTTTAGCAACGCTTCGGATGCCCATCATCGCTAGCTAGCCAAGGAGGTCATAGATTATCGTCGTCGTGTGGGTTACCTTGAGGGAGTGATTGCCCCATTCGTGAATATGGGGTTTATCTCTCGCTCAGTCTTAGGTAATGCCGCACCAGTTACACCACCAGCTCCTGTCACACCAGTTACACCTGCCACCACTACCTCTCCTACCTCAATTGCACCTACTCGACGCCGTACTGCGCGCATGTCAGTCGGAGGTAGTCGACCACGTATTGCCAGATGTGATACTGATTTTAGGCCTTCCACATCTCGTCGCCCTAAGTCGACACAGGTTTATCACCGTCGTGATACCTTTCCTACTACAGCGGAGAGCTCTTCAAAAAAGCTTCCACTGCTGAAGGATGGTGATCTCGGTACGGCATGTGCTGGTTGGTTGGAGACTAGTGAGTAGGGATAGCTTAGAGATCATAGGAATAAGTGATGACCCTATGTAATATAGTTAGTAGTGGGCAGTCTTTTGGTTTTGTACTTTGTAAAATACGAGTTTATGTAAAAACCTTATGTAATGATGTGTAAAATGTAATAATATGAATGGTTTGGCTTTTGTTGCAAATCTTATGTACTTCCTGGGTTCTTCTTGCAATATTTAATCTTTAGGTTAAAATTTTGCAAAGAAATAACCCTAATCAATGTAAAATTTAAAGTTATGAACATGTTAAGGTATAAAACTTTGTTCTAAAACCTTAATACTCAAAATATTAATTTATGTACAAGTAAGTGATTATTGTAATCCTTTCATTATATTTTTTATCTCATTTGAAAAATTATTTAAATATTAATCTTGCCTTCTTTTAGAAATTGCAGATGGCTAACCATATCATTTGGACCGATGTAGCTAGAGAGTTACCAGTGGACTTTAGTTATGAGAAGAATAAACCTATTTTCTATATAAAGCAAATCCTTCATGGATTTAAAGTGCGCACACATGCGACCACAAGAATTGAGGACTATATTGTGCATCATCATGCGAAGCACCATAAAACCACTAGGTTTAAGGCGATTCAAGAGACGAGTTGCAAGTTATTACGGAGAATGTGTAAAGCTCATAATATTAATATGGTTACATATGTCCGTATGTATGAGAATTGTGTAGGATTCCAAGTTTTCGAACCCGAGCCAAGGCGATGGAGAACAGGCAATAGACAAGAGTATCTACGGCAATTTCAGCCAGCAGGGGTGTAGAATCCGCCACCTCTACCATCTAGCTCTGAAAGTAGCTGTGATATAGGCACACCACCGTCCAACCAAATGTTTCGCGGTGTGTGGATTATATCCAGCGATTATGAAGAATAGATGGTAGTACCATGCCTTAGGATTTAGTAGTAGGAGCTTAGGATTAGAATGAAAGGCAGTCAGTTGTAAATATAAATATAATGTGTATTTTTGGTATTGTAAACCTTTTGGTTGTAAAGTTCTTGCTATGAATGAATGATAAAGGTTTTTCTCTCGTGAATTTGGAATTGTCAAAGTGAAAATTTTTGATGAGATAATCCTTATGATTGATAACATTACAAACTGAATTTTAAGGAATGGAATGTTACTTGAGGATGTAAATTGTTATACTTTAATACTCTTTTCTATCGTCAATGTCTAATTAGATATTAATTCAGGATGCCGATTACTGGATCTCTTAGTTAGATTTTAGAAAGTGAAGCAACGACAGATATTCGTATCCCGAGAATGAATATACCTACATAGGCACAACCCAATCCGCAGCATCCAACCGCCAGAGCTTCTTCATGCCAAGTACCCCGACAAGATCCTCCTGTCCCTCAGAATGTGCAAGAAAATATTTCAAAAGAGCAATTGCCATGCCCGCCCACCATGGCACAGGTGTTGGCAATGATTGAGCAAGGTCGGTAGGCTAACACTCTTTTGCTCCAACAAATAGCACAGAACACTTCTTCTCATGGTGCTGCTAGAAGCAGCAATGGAGGGGCACTGCAAGTATCTAAGATGAAAGAGTTTTTGAAGACCAGACCTCCTAATTTTTCTTCATCATCAGAACCATTAGAAGCAGATGACTGGCTTCGTGCCGTGGAGAGTAAATTAGCCATTGCACAGTGAGATGATAGAGAGAAAGTTATGTATGCTTCTTATCAATTATAAGGAGCTGCAGCCATTTGGTGAGAGAATATCAAGCTATCCTTCCTGAAGGGCAGACTGTGTCTTGGGCAGAATTCAAAGCAACATTGATGGGAACGGTGGCCTAATCTTCTGACAGGTAGTACTAATTTGATTGGAGGAGAACTCGACGTTGACGATCCGGCTTCCAATCAGAATGGATTCAAACCCTGCAATCGCTACACCACGGCTCCTTTCGTTATCAACCACGCACAAACACGGTTGATCTCACCAAGAAGGCTTATCCCTACATGCGAATCGAGATCACAAGCAAGAACGTAGAAGATGCAATCTGAAATTGCGAATAATATTAAGCACACAAGTTGGGGTTCCACAAACCGATGAACGACAAAAAATTGATAGTATCTAGTTGTAATCTAAGCAAAAACCCATCTATTCTAGCGACAGCGACTGAATATATATGAGGATGAAGGCAAGGGAGGCGGCCAAGGGGATGGCCGTGCAACCCTAGGTCATACAAGGCCTTTGGGCCCAAGTGGAGGTGTCGCAGCACCTGGCAGATTATATTCATCATATAGTTTTGATTATTCCTCTCAATCCAAAAGGAGTTTGAATATGAAACCACTTCCGTTGGAAAGCTCTCGTCGTGGGCTTATCCGTAGAGTCCAAGAACACCTCAATCGGACTTCGTATAACCCAGATATGGTTGTTTTATGTTGGACTACTCTTGGGGGCCGAACTGGACTCGTGAACGAATTGGACTTGGTCTCGGACTGGTCTTGGAGCGTCAGAAGTTGTTGGGCCCTTGTCATGGCTTGAGGTAGAAATATGGCCTACTGGACCAGCATGGTCACATCAAGCATTCCGTCGTACCCACATCCCAACAAACATAATTGAGGTAAAGAAGCGAGAGTTCATGGAGTTGAAGTAGGGAAACATGACGGTTGTGGAGTATCTACATCGTTTCAACTACTTATCTCTCTATGCTACTTCTGAGATAGCTGATGAAGCCAAGAAGATTGAGCGGTTTAGGGAGCATTTAAATGAAGAAATCAAGTGGCCTTGATTGCTCAAGATATTAATGATTTTCAAACACTGGTAGATAGGCAGTTCGGGTAGAACATGGCAGCCAAGCTGTACTAGAGAGTAGGAAGCGCAAATGGCTTGCGCAAAAAACAACAGGAGCAGGATCATCTAGGCAGCAGGGGTGGCAACCAGTGAACACACGTCGACCCTCACCCCAAGTCCAGAGGACTCAGAGGCAAGCTCCACAGTCTCAACGTTATCAGAGTCAAGCCTCTCGTGCCTAGTAGCAGCAGCAGTCTGCTCGTTCATCACAGTAGGCTAGGACAAACACTGGTGCACAAAAGCAAGCGCCTAATGTCACATGCTTTCACTATAACGAGCGTGGACATTATGCCAGTTCTTGTCCTAAGAAGAAGTTGAATCAATCTCGACCTCAGTCTCAAGGACGACCTCAAGGGTCAGGCAATCAACAGACTTTAGGGCCAGTCGCAGCTCTAGCCCCAAGCAGCAACCGTAGCCATCTGCACCATGTGACGGCTGAAGAAGCTCAAGATGCACCAGACATCGTATTGGGTACGTTTCTTGTGCACTAGGTACCTACCTTGGTGTTATTTGATTCAGGAGCTTCTCATTCTTTCATATCCAAAAAGTTTTCTGAGCAAAATGGAATGGAGGTTAGTCTTTTATCTACCCCCATGATTATTAAGTCACCTGGAGCCACCATTAAGACTGCAAAACTATGTTCCAGCGTCAGCATAGAAATAAATGGGGTATTATTTCATGTTGACCTCATTATGATAGAAACATCAGGCTTAGATATAATCCTTGGAATGGACTGGTTATCTAAACATAAAGGTTGTATAGATTGTGCCAACAGATCAATATCTCTCACAAATCAAGATGGAATCCATATTAGATTCTTATCCAATTCTGAATCTCCAGTTCATCAACCAATGTTGTGTTCTATATCCATTTCCAAATTAGATCAAGTGCCAATAGTTAGTGAATATCCTAATGTATTTTCGGATGAATTGCCGGGAATTCCTCCGAATCGCGATATGGAGTTTGTTATTGATCTTATTCCTGGAACTGCACCCATATCTAAACGTCCATATTGGATGCCTTTGAATGAATTGGTTGAGTTGAAGAAACAACTTAAAGAGCAATTGGATAAAGGATTTATTCGTCCTAGTACATCTCCATGTGGAAGTCCTATTCTCTTTGTCGAGAAAAAGGATGGTGGTCTACGCATGTGTGTAGACTATCGTGCTCTAAATGATGTTACTATCAAGAATAAATATCCACTTCCTCGAATTGATGATCTGTTCGATCAGTTAAATGGGGCCCATGTTTTTTCTCCAAAATTGATTTAAAACTTGGATATTATTAGTTGAGAATCAGACCTTCCGATATTCCAAAGACCGCCTTCACCACTCGTTACGATTTATATGAATATACCGTGATGTCTTTTGGACTTACAAATGCTCTAGAAAATTTTATGAATCTTATGAATAAAATTTTCATGGAGTATTTGGATAAGTTCGTGGTAGTCTTTATTGATGATATCCTTATCTACTCCAATAATGAAGAAGAACACATGCATCTTTTGTTCATGGTTCTTGATAAGCTCTAAGAACATAAGCTTTATGCCAAATTTGAGAAGTGCGAATTCTGGCTAAAAGAAGTTGCATTCCTTGGACATATCTTATCTAAATGAGGAGTTGCAGTTAACCCTGGTTAAGTGCAAACAGTACTAACTTGGGAAAGACCCCAATCAGTCACTAAGGTTAGAAGTTTTCTTGGTTTAGCCGGATATTACCGCTGGTTTATCGAGAACTTCTCTAAAATCGCAAGACCCTTAACCCAACTCTTGAAAAAGGAAAAGAAGTTTGAATGGACCTTTGAGTGTGAAGAAAGTTTCCAAAAGTTGAAGAAAAGGTTGACCTCATCCCTAGTGCTTGTATTACCTGACATCCATAAAAATTTTGAAGTATATTGTGACGCATCACACCATGGTTTGGGTTGTGTGTTGATGCAAGAAGGAAAAGTGGTCGCGTATGCTTCTCGTCAACTTCGTCCTCATGAACAGAACTATCCTACACATGATCTTGAGTTAGCAGCTGTTGTTCACGCCCTCCAGATTTGGCGGCACTATCTTATTGGAAATCGATGTGAGATCTATACAGATCATAAGAGCCTTAAATATTTCTTCACACAACCGGATCTGAATTTAAGGCAAAGAAGATGGCTAGAGCTAATCAAGGATTATGACCTTGGCATTCTACCACCCTAGTAAAGCCAATGTTGTAGTTGATGCTCTTAGTTGAAAACTTTATTGCACTCTGATCTTCAATCAATCTGAGCTAGTAAAGGAATTTCAAAAGCTCAATTTAAATTTAGTTGAAGAAGATTTTATCGCTACCCTTGAAGTGCAACCAGCTTTTAAAAATCAGATAAAAGCTGCACAACTCAAGGATGAAGCTATCATTGAGATTCGGAATCATTAGAAAGAAGGCTTAGAATCCGAGTTCGTAGAAAGTCTAGATGAAATAATCATACGAGGAACTCGTATCTATGTACCCAATGATTTTGATATTAAAAAATTGGTTTTAACTGAAGCACATGAGTCACCTTTATCTATCCACCCTGGAAGTACCAAGATGTACCAAGATCTTAAAAGAGAATATTGGTGGCCCGACATGAAGAAAGATATTGCTGAGTATGTTGCAAAGTGTGATATATGTCAGCGAGTCAAGGCTAAACACCAACATCCAGCCGGACTTCTTCAACCCTTGCTGATTACTGAATGGAAATGGGATGACATCAGTATGGATTTTATTATTGGTCTACCTAGAACTCAAAAGGGAAATGATTCAATTTGGGTGATTGTTGACCGGTTAAAAAAAGTAGCACATTTCATTCTAGTCAGGACTACATATTTATGAGATAAGCTGGCAGAGTTGTATATCAGTAACATTGTGCGTTTGCACGAAGTTCCAAAAACAATTGTATCAGATCGTGGATCCCAATTCACATCTCGTTTTTGGGAAAAGTTGCATAATCTCCTAGGAACTAAGTTAAACTTTAGTACATCATATCATCTTCAAACTGATGGACAGACTTAAAGAACAAATCAGATACTTGAGGATATGTTGAGAGCTTGTGTGCTATCATATAGCACTAACTGGGAAAAATGTTTGGCATTTGCTGAATTTTCATACAATAACAGTTTCTAATCAAGTGTGCAAATGTCACCATTTGAAGCACTTTACGGAAGAAGGTGCCAAACTCCTCTTTTCTGGTTTGAAGTAGGAGAAAGACAATTCTTTGGTCCAAACCTTATTCAGGAAGCTCAAGAGCAAGTAGACTTGATCAGAAGTCGACTGAAAGAAGCTCAACCTCGACAGAAAAGTTATGCCGACAATGGTCGATGTGACTTAAGCTTTCAAGTTGATGATTATGTCTACCTAAAAGTCTTGCCACTTCGTGGTGTTCGTCGATTCCAAATTCGAGGTAAGTTAGCACCTCGATACGTTGGACCATATCGTGTTCTTGAAAAGATGGGTGAGAAGGCATATAAATTGGAATTACCACCTCAGTTATCCAGTGTTCAAAATGTCTTTCATGTATCACAACTGAAGAAATGTCTTCGCATTCCCTCTGAACTCACTCAACTAGAGGAAATTGATCTTCAACCTGATTTAACCTATCGAGAGCACCCCATCAAGATCCTTGAAGAAGCTGAACGTCATACCCAAAACAAGTCCCACAAGATGAAAAAAGTCCAGTGGAGTAATCACACTGAAGAGGAAGCAACGTGGGAACGAGAAGATCGTCTTAAAGAAGAATTTCCTGATTTCTTTTAAATCTAGTTCCCTTTAGACCCACCAAATCTCGGGGTCAAGAGTTTTGTAAGGGGGGTAGATCAGTAACATCCCGGAAAAATGCAATAAAATAAAAATGAATATTTTTAATTTGATTGTGATCATTTCTGAATTTTTCTGTCATTGTTGAATTTTATTGGAATTTCTTGGATTTTTGGCATTGATGAAAAATTCATTAATAGGATTAATAAATGGGTAATAGTAGAAAGGTAAAAAAAATAAAAGTAAAATCTTGAAAATTTTATATTAAAATTTCTAAGGTCACTGGTGATTCAATTCACCTGTCCAATAAATTTTAATGCAAAGGGATAATGACATGATTATTGAAAAGACACCTTTTGACCTAAAAAAATGCATGGTCAAAATTGTTGAAAAATCTTTGAACCTTATCTGTATCTAGAAAATTTACCAAACTTTCCTCAATACCGTAGTTACCTCTGGTAAAAATATAAAAAAATAAAAAAATATAATTATGGCCTTTCAAAATTCAAAAACATAAACCTTGAAAATCTAGAAATTAACATGTCAGAATTTTTATAAAATAAATATACAAGGTTTTGACATTAAATTTTTATGGTAGAATTATAAACTCAAGTCCAACTCTGAAAAAATATTTCAAAAATAATTGACACAATTTTCATCCTCAAATAAAACAAATTTAGAAAAAGGATTTTTGACCAGACCAGTTGTCAGAATTATCGTTAATTTTTGGTAAATAATTTTAATCTAAAATTTTTACCAGATGATTATCTCTACCTTTAGAATCCATTCAAAAATTTTTGAAAAATCTTATGGGTGTTTTTTGATGGCTCATTTACTGCGCTTCATGAGCTGTCCGAGCCAGCCTTATCTTTGAAACCGCTCTTTGACATTGCCATGTGGGTCCCGTCTACTGCGCCATAGCCATTTGCTGGCAAGTAACGAAACTCGCTCAGACACCGATTGGTGAACCCTGACCCCATTTGTCAGTCGCCAAATCCCGGTTGCCCTCTCTTCTTCCTTTCTCAGTCACGTAGCTCTATCTGCGCTCCCGATCTTTTCATCGTCCATAACTGATTCATCCACCCAGTACATGAATATGTTGGGAATCACTGCTCCATCCTTCCACACAATGCCTCGTCCGTTTTGCGTTGTTCTGTGCCGGTAAAAATCTCGCGCCACCTCGCCATTTCTTCACAAAGCTGGCCGCCATTTTAGCCGTGCGTTCAAACACTAGCGCAACCGACTCCTGTCGGCTATAAGTACCAGGTTAGCATCGCAATGAACCCCTCTTCTATCCTGCACACCTTTTGAACTGAACACCCCAGCTGAAACTCTCTTTTCCTTGTCTTTACCGTAGAAACCCGAAAAGGGGAAAACAGCAAATTGAGTCAATCCGGTAATAATCTTTAGAATCAGTTCACCCTAGAGCTTCACAATACATCTTAGACTACTCATCAATCTTGTTCTTCTATTATTCTTGCCTGCAGTGCATCCTCCTCTGGTAGACCATTTCACTCAAACACCGTCCAACCTTTTAGGTAAAATGGAATGAAGATCACCCACTAGTTCTTACAGATCACTCCTCTAGTGAAAATGCGCCTTAAGCACAAGCTTTCTCCGATTGGCCATGGAGTCCACCACACCCTTGCGGTGGCGACATGCTTCCCAGACATCTCCGGTTTAGTGGGTACCAACCCTAGGTGCGCACCATCGTGCTGATGCTCGAGGTGCTACCCATTCCGCCGCGCTAGAGCTAGTTCACTAGCGGTGAGCCAAGAACTGAGAGACTCTACTCTCTGTCGCTGGCCGCTGGACCCCAGCTATCAACCATTGCGGGTAGGGCTCGTGATTTGTGACTAACAAGCGGGCCGCGCTTGTCAGCCGCTGGCCTCGCATCAGCGCGGTCATTGAATCGTGGACCCGGGTTGTTAGTGGCTGCGGCTAGATTCAATTGAGCTAGCGTGCACAAGTAGCGAAAAGCCGCTTTCCAAGTAGCGAAGGCATATTTTGCTATTTCGGTTTATTTTCCTAAACCGAGCCAATTCATATTGTAATAACTTTTGAACTAACACGCCAAATTGAATGAAATAAATTTCTAAAATCCTCTAAAAACTTGAAGAATCAGATTATGGAAAAATATTTTGAAAATATACATGTGTGATTTTAATATTAGAATCCATGTGTATTGTTTAAATATACTCAAGATATGAATTTTACAAATTTAGTCAAAATAAAGTGAGATAAATTTTATTGGAATCCTTATGCTGAAAGGAGTTCAAATATGTAAAAACATTTATATTTCAAGTTGGTTTGTATCATGTTCTAATGAAGTGAAATGCAATGCATAAAATAGGTATATAAATATATTTGCACCAAATAATATAAGTTCAAATAAAATTTATTCAAATAAGTCAGTGTTCCAGTGCAAAATCTGAATATTTAAAAAGTGTATAAAATCTTGTTTTAAGAACTATTTATCAAAAAGATCTTAATGAATGGTTATTAATGCAAGCATACGCATATGCATATATGTGTTTGTTTGTGTGTGTGTGTGTGTGTATATGCATAATAATGAGCTAAAGCATAGTTTTAATAACCAAAAGATTAAGAATATATTGCTTTGAATCTGAATTCCAAATTAAAGGAAAATGTTGTTTTATGTCAAGAGTAATGTTCAAAAAATATAAAAATCCAAATAATTTTAGCATCTAGAATTTGTAACTAAAACTACAAGAATACATAATTTTAGCATCTAGAATTCGTAAAACAAGAATGATTAATCCACAAAAGAAACCTCCTGTTCTTTATAGTGAGTTTCTGTTTGTTTTACTATCTGTCTTCTTTTTGCCCTTTTTGGAGTTTACTGATTGTTATTATGCGACGTGCAGAGTTTGACGTTCCAGAGTGTGAGGAAGACGATCCTGTTGATGATCCAGACTTTGTTGCAGGCGACGTCAATAAGACAAGCACCCCCTTGATCATGTTGAACCCAATAGTTCAATTACTTTGTGCTATTGTTGTCAACATATTATGCATGCGAGTAATTCCCCATAAAATGGCTATATTGTGTAGTATTGGTAGTTATACCTGTAAATTTATGGATTTTCCTTAATAAGAATGAATAAGTGAACCTTGATAACCTTAATATAAAATAGACAGTAACTAATGTCATTCTGGGTATAACCGTTAGCATAATACTTATGCTTAGTCATACAAAGAAACAAACTTTGTTGTTCCAAATATTCAAAAGGGATTGGATATGACTTGTAGCATAATACTTATGCTTAGGAGGTCACAAGGACTCAGGACCACTCCTAGATAGGTGATGACCACTCCCTAGGAGGTCATGGCCGCTTCCATAGTGGTCACGACCACTCCTTGGGAGGTCTTGACCACTCTAGGGATGACCTCCCTAGTGGTCACAATGGTCACGACCACTTCTATAGTGGTCATGACCACTCCCTAGGAGGTCACGACCACTCTTAGACACGACCTCTCTAGGGAACATCACCCTAGAGGTCACAAAGCCCACGACCACTCAAACCAAATTTGTTAAAGCCAAAGTAAGCTCAAATTAAACTCAAACCAGAGCACCAAAGGCTAAAAACACAGTCAATTACTCATCACAAACATGTGTAGACCACCATATAGTATCTCACCTATTTTCTTGGGCTGGGTTTGCTTCTTGCGAATTCGGATGGGCTTGATCGGTTGTAGCAAGGAGAGGGGTTGGGAAGAATGAGGAAGGCAGTGACAGTGGTTGGAGAGGAATGGGGAGATCCGGTGTCTTTGTGCTGGTAGACGGACACAAAAGATGGGGACATGGAGGCCATGGCGTAGACCAAACTTAGTCGCATCTGACCACACTCCATAGGACACATCTGTTCCCACTTGTGTGCAAGTGCAATATCCGCTGCTGCCACCAACGCAGGAACTACACACTCATAATTTTGTTGTTTGAATTTGTACCCAAACGTTTCAGATGAATGTTATTCTTCTCCAAAATTTGTGCTTACTGTTTACTTACTAGTCTTATTTCTTGTGTTTTTGGGTTGTTATGTCTTTGTTCTGATTTTTTAATGTTCTTTGCTCGGTTTCTAAAATCTTTTTACTCAAAGATTCTCGTTGTAAAATATTTTGTGGTTCCAAAGCATGCTTTTCAAGTTTTTTATTTTTTTTACATCATGTTTTGTTTAGCTCTAACATACAAGAACACCGAGTAGCCAACGTCGCCTTGTCCCGAGCTTCCATCCATGGCGGAGAAGCACGACAGCTATGCTGCAAGCTTAGGCACTGCTGAGAGTTGCCCTAGTGAGACAAGGTGAACTGTGTCCTTTTTTTTGGAAACTATCTATGGTTGGTTCGGGATGGGGAAGAAGTGGAAGAAAGGGAAGGTGTTATAACATGAGAAAATGAGGGGAAGATGGCTCCTACTTGATGGCATATCCTAGTCAAATTGACAGAGTGGCAAATAAAGATCATATTTGGTTTCTTTGCCCTCCTTTGCATAGGCTTATCTAGCAAGGTTAGTGTACAGAAAGTATGTTTGGTTCCCTCAGCTAGAGCAAGAATTTCCCTTACTTTTTAGTAAGCGCAGCTTACGGTCCTCCTAAGCCGCTACCAAGAGGGACTCAGGGCGTGATCAAGATCCGCACCACACCCACCCACACATCCCTGGGTGGGCCACTGATGTCCCTTCTAGCCATCATCACTGCACTAGCACCGATGGTGGTGGGCCTCCAGCTGCACCTCATCCCCTCTCCTACTTCCCCTCACCCATCCTTCTCCCTCAGATCTATTATCTCCAATTGGTCACCATAGTGTCATGGCTGCGTCATTGCTGGCGGTGCGTTGTGGAAGTGTCAATGTAGGACTGTTGCCGTCCTCATTGCTAGATCTGACTAAGTCACAGGCGTTTTGGTGGTTTGACGTCGGATGTCACCAGATCCAACAAAGAGGAGCCATTCATGGAGGCCCGCAACGTCCCGCTGCTCATGCCGCCCTCTGTGCCTCGAGTTGGCCAGAACGTCACTAGATCTGATGATGTCGATGACGAGGACACCGGTTCTAGCCATGAAGTGAGGCTACCACCAACAAAGGTGGCCTTCCCATCACCATGGTTGCAATAACAGAGCACCTTGTGCTCAGATCTAGCATTCATGGAAGTAGTTGGCATCTTCAACAGTCCTCGTCCTATCATTGCATTGGCTTTCTTCTTCAACCGCCACCGGCCTCCTCCAACCATCGCCTGCATCCCCAATCGTCCCCATCTTCTTCCCCTCCGATCTCTTGCCCTCCCTCATTGCTGGTACTAATAGAGCAGGACCTGAACTTAGCGCAGCAATATAGAGCAGAGCTTACATAACAGAGCTCAGCAATTGTGATGTTACAGGAGAACACTCGAAGCTTTGCGACATGCAACAACTCATGTCTTTTCTAGTTTTATTCTCCCTTATATAAGTCAAAGATTACATCTACTATGGATAAGCATTACATCTATCAAACCAAATCAAATACTAACTAACACATACCGGCTCTGATACATTACTGTATCATATCCAGCAACTAATGACTCCTTATCTGAAAATACCCGACACAAATCCTGAAGCAGAAAACCAGCTCTAAAACCAAGACTGAAACGACATAACTTCTACGAAACTAAAAGAAACTACAAGAGTAAACTAACAAATTTCCCCCTTAATCTTGTTTTTCTCACTTTACTTCTATGACACCAAGTCTCTGCCTCATCTCAGTAAACTTCACTCTACCAAGTGCCTTGGTTAATATGTCTGCGAGTTGATCCTGTGTGCTAACATGCTCAACATCAACCTCGCCATTTTCAACACATTCCCTTATATAGTGATACCTGGTTACTTCGATCATGGTTGATCAAATTTCTTCACAGCGATATAGCTGAATTATTGTCCACCTTCAGCACTACTTTCTTTACCTCTTGGTTCATCAGATTTGTAAGCAGTCTTCTGAACCAAACTCCTTGACAGGCACCTGTTGTTGCTGTGATATACTCGGCTTTAAAAGATGATAATGCTACCACCTTTTGTTTCTGTGATACCTAGCTAATCAGATTTGATCCAAGGAAGAAAACTATGCCCGAGGTGCTCTTCTGGTCATCCAAATCACCAGTAAGGTCACTATCTGTATAACCCACCAAACTAGGATCCTTTCTCTCTTCTTGGTGTACATACACCCAAAATTCAGAGTGTCCTTCACATATCGCAGGATTTGCTTCACAGCTACCATATGTTGTGTTGTGGGTGCTTCCATGTAGAGACTAACCACACCAACTGCATATGCAATGTTTGGTCTAGTATTCACCAAATATTTGAGACTACCCACAATACTTCTGAACATAGTTGAATCAACTGGAGGATTTGCACTAACCTTACTTAACTTCAATCTTGGCTCCATGGGAGTATTTGTGGAATTGTAGCCTGACATACCACATTTTTCGAGTATCTTTACTGAATGAGTGGATTGACACAGCGATATACCTTCTGACCTTTGGTTCACTTCAATGCCAAGGTAATAGGATAGCAACCCCAAATCACTCATCTTGAAGGTTTTCTTTATTTGTTCCTTGTACTCTTCAATATCCAAAGTGGTTGGGCTAGTTATAATCAAATCATCCACATAAACACTGACCAATAAACTTCTCCCACCTTGGCTTCTTTTATAAACAAATGCTCCAAAGGACATCATTCAAAGCCTAGAGAAACAAGGGTTCTGTCTAATTTGGCATTCCATGCACGTGGAGCTTGTCTCAATCCATAGAGTGCTTTCTTGAGTTTATGCACCTTGGTTTCCTTCTCCTTCTCCTTCTCTTCAAAACCGAGTGGTTGAGACATATATACTTGTTTTGTTAGCTCTCCATTGAGGAATGCCGATTTTACATCCATATGGTGCACTTGACATGATTCCTAAGCTACCAATGCAATTAACAGTCTTACTGTTTCAATTCTTGCCATAGGTGCAAATACCTCATCAAAATCAACTCCATGCCTTTGCACATACCCTTGGCTACCAATCGAGCTTTATGCTTCACTATATTTCCTTGTGCATCTTTCTTCACTTTAAATATCCACTTCAAACCAATGACTTTCTGTCCAATTGGCAGATCAGACAATTTCCATGTTTCATTGTCTTGTATGGAGTCTAGCACTTCTTGCATTGCCTTTCTCTAGCATTCATGCCCAGTAGCCTCTTCATATGTCACTAGTTCTTCTGCACTCAGTAAACACAACCCCACTTCTTCTACTAGCTCAATAGGTTCAGACACATCATATATTTCTCGCAATGAATGAGTTTTTTGGGGCAATGGAGGAGAGATAGAGGCTGTGATTTCTTATATATCACTAGTATTTGTCCCCACAGGTGTTGTAGCTTCTTGGCTTGATGATTGAGCCAAACTGAACTCACCTTGCTCGGCTTTGACACCTCTTTCTGAGGCTTCAACACTTGGGTTTTGAGATACTTTAATGATAGTGGGATAGTGCCAAATGAAAGTTCTGGTGCTTGCACCCTCATACACTTCCCACTGCCAATGTTTTTCTTCTTCGAATATAACATCTCGAGTTACAAGAATGTTCTTGCTTTTTGAATCATATACTCTATATGCTTTGGATCATTTAGCATATCCAAACAACACCATAGGAGTACTTATGTCATCCATCTTCGTGAGCCCTAGTTCGCAATCTTGACATGAGCAACACAACCGAAAGTTATGAAAAGTTGTACCTTTGGCTTTCTTCATGCCAAACTTCATATGGAGTTCTTCCATCAAGACTCCGAGAAGGTGCTCTATTCAATATATATTTTGTGGTCTTTATATCCTCTTCCCAAAAATTCACTGGCATTGACTTGCCTTTTAACATGCTTAGTGCCATCTCTACCACAGTTTGATTACGACGCTCCACTACTCTGTTTTGCTGTGGTGAATAGGGTGCTGTAGTATACCTTTTAATTCCAGCTGCATCACAAAAAGTTCCAAACTCTATAGATGTGAATTCTCCTCCCGTATCAGTATGAAGTTCTTTCACTTCCAAACCCTTTTCATTTTCTACTGTTGCTTTAAACTTCTTGAAGTACTAAAATGCTTCATCTTTGCTTTTAAGCAGTTCAACCCACATATACCGGTTGTGATTACCTACTAACAACAGAAAATACTGAATTCTTGCTGGTGTATTCGATGAAATTGACCACACAAATCACCGTGCACTAATTCTAGAGCTCTTTCTGCTCGGTAATTTGCAGACTGAGGGAATGACCAGCGATGTTGTTTCCCTAATGAGCACCCTTCACAAAATTGTTCTAGGTGATCAATTATTGGCATCTCTTCCACCATCTCCTTGACTTCGAGACTCCGTAAAGCCCGAAAATTCAGATGACCGTAACGTGTATGTCACAACCATGCCATGTGTGTTGCTTTTAACAGCAAGAATACATGATCTGTCACACTCAAATCTAGGACATACATTCCGTTTTTGGATCTTCTCACATGTGCCAAAAGCTTCCTCTCTTAGTCATAGATGCTCATGAGACCATCTTCCACAACAATCTTGCTCCCATTCTCATCAAGTTGACCAAGACTCATTATAGTGCTCTTGAGCTATGGGATGTAATATACCTCAGTGAGCAACTTGTGTTCATTGTTCTTGCAGTTGAGAAGCACTGAGCCACGTCCACAAATGTCCACAATAGACCCATCTCCAAACTTCACTGTGCCTTGCACTGATTCGTCGAGTTCTAGAAAGAGCTCCTTGGACCCAATTATGTGATTACTTTCTTCTCATTTAGCATCACAACCTATCCCTCATCTTAGACAATTTGTAAAAGCTCCAGGTTTCAACCAATAATAGTGCCGGTTCAAAATCATCTTGCTTCTTTGCATAATGTGCTCGTTCCCTCTTTGGCTTGCGGCATTCACTTCGGAAGTGCCCCATATTGTTGTAGTTGTAACATTTGATCTTCGACTTGTCGAATCTCTTGAACTTTTTCTCTTCACTAATTTCACTTCGACCTCCTTCATATTCACGCCCACATCCTCGGCCATGGTCATGACCACGACTCATCTGTGTGCCAGAATCAGACCCCTCCCCGAGCTTCTTTTCTTCCACGGATAGGGATTCCATTGGGCTCGGGTGAGCAAGAGTTGCTCCCCCTCCTTCTCACCATGATCACAGCGTCTTCCTATTGTGTTTTCCTCAAGTGCCCTCAGATGTCTATTTGCCTTAGTGAGATGTACCACATGCTCCTCCAATGTTCGGCTGTAGACTAGAATGTCATCCACAAACACTAGGACGTTCTTGCGTAGATGCTAAGCAAATTTCTTATTCATGACACTTTGAAAAGTTGCTGGTGCGTTTGTCAGACCAAATGGCATCACAAAAAATGCATACAACCCTTGATGAATGCGAAAGTCTGTTTTGTGTTCATCTCCTACGGTCACCCTGATCTGATGATACCTAGAGCATAGATCGAGTTTCATAAACCATTGTGCACCTGACAATTCATCCAAGAGTTCATCAATAATGGCTAGCATGTGTTTGTTCTTCACTATGATGGAATTGAGTTGGCGGTAATCGACACAGAACCACCACGACCCATCCTTTTTCTTCACCAACAGTACTAGAGATGCAAAAGGGCTGGTACTTCGTTGGATCACTCCTGTGCACAACATATCAGACACTTGTCGCTCAATTTCATCCTTGTACAGAGGTGAATAGCGATAGGGCCACACATTCACAGGTTGAGCTCCCGCAATTAGAGGAATAGAATGATCAAAACTGTGACGAGGAGGCAGTTTGGTTGGTTCTTGGAATAGATCTGCAAACTTGCTGACCACTGCCTGGATTGGAGGAGGCACGGTTTCTTCACTGATCGCTATGATGACAGCCTTTGTTGGTGGTTTTGGTATAGTGCGGTGCACTCACTGTAACTGCACTGCATGAGTAAGAGCACCACGCTTAAGCAACCCTTTGAGCCCTTTTGCACTAACCTGTTGGCATCCCACCCTATCATCCTGCACTCCTTGCAATAAAACACGGTGACCTTTATGTGTGAATTTCATCCACTTCTTCCTCCAGTGCACCCACATAGGTGAATGATCTTCAAGCCAATCTGCTCCCAAAATCATGTCGTAGTAGCCGAGTGCTAGCACATGCATATCACATTGAAATGAGTGACCTTGAATCCGCCACTCCAATCCTGGCACAATTTTGCTACAGGTTAAAGAACCACCATCTACAATCACCATGCAGGAAACTTCTATTTGTGTAGTATCACATTGAAGTTTCTGAGCAATATATTCACTAAGGCAGGAGTAGGTACTACCAGAGTCAACCAATATAAGGATCTCTTGTTTGCCGATGAGACCTTGCAATCGGAGTGTCTTACGACGGTGCCTTTTGATGCCAGAATGCTAAGAAACCATCATCAATTCTTCCTCATGCGGTTCACCAGTGTTGCTATCACCTGAATTAGACTCAGCCTGAATTTGCAACTCCTCAACCAGCTCCTCAATAATGTGCAAAAGGATTTTCTCACGACATTTATGATTTTTACCCTACTTCTCACCACATATGAAACACAACCCATTTGGTTTGCGATAAGCTCTCAAGGCTTCCAGCTTCTCATTCCACTGCACATTACTGGTCTTCTTAGTGTTTTCAATCTTCTTGTTGTCTTCATGTTCAGTTGCAAATTTAAATTTCTCCATAAACTTGTTGCCTCCCTTCTGAAATTCCTTGTCCCCTCGGCCCGCTTGTTTCTTGCGAGAGAGCTCCAGCTCCTCTTCCTACAACAATGCAAGGGAAACATCAGTGTCCATGTCCTCGGGATTGTGCAAGACTATCGCAGCACAAATATCCTCCCGCAATACTCCCAGGAAGTGCGTGACAAAGAAAACACTATCTTGGGTGGGATTGTATTAAAGGATGTGATGTTGTAACTTCTCAAATCGCTCCACATAATTGCTAACAGATGCACTTTGCTTAAGGTGAATGATCTAACTCATTTGACTCCTATACAGGCGCCCAAAATGCTTATCTATAGTGGCACACATATCTTCCCAGTTTTTGAACTGACTTTTGGACTCAGCTTTTTGCAACCAGAGAGCTACATTCACTACTGCAGAAATCATCATCTCAGACGGTTCAAAATCGTCATCACTGACGGTTTTATGAACCATCACTAACAATGTGTCAGTGATGTAAGGGTGCATCACAGACGGTTTTCGAACCGTCTGTGAAAATTATCATCAAAGACGGTAACCATCTGTGAAAATTATCATCACAGACGGTTCTAGTTTAGAACCGTCTGTGATGGGAACTCATCACAGACGGGTTTTAACTAAAACCGTCTGTCATACATAAATATCACAGACGGTTTGTAAATAGAACCGTCTATGATCCTCTTTTTTTTCCCACACCCCAGCAGAACTTCCATCATTAGTATGTGTTGTTCGAAATTTTCTTCTGCTTAGGTATTTCTGCAACAAAATTTATAAGGCACAACCAAGTTATAGATTTAGTAATTGAATATCTAAACTTCGTAGATGCATCGAGGCAACAGCTTGTCTGATTAGGATCGTCTTAAAATATGAAGTTTTGTAGCACTTTCATCTCTTTCTTATTATAATATTGATGGATTCTAAGGTAAAATCCATTTCATTCCACGATTAAATCTCATGAGCATTTGTCATGCTCTGATTTATCGTTTCCACTTCATCCTCATCCCCGAACGAGAATACCGTAGGTAGCCATGCTTCTTGAATTATAGAGTTGATTAAGTCATCGTACAGAGTTGATTAAATTATCGTATAGATCAACTCTATAATTCAAGAAGCATGGCTGCCTACGGTATTCTCATTCGGAGATGAGGATATAGTGATAACGATAAATCAGCGTAGGACACCTTTCGTGATTTAATCGTGGAATGAAATGGATTTTACCTAGAATCCATCAATATTATAATAAGAAAGAGATGAAAGTGCTACAAAACTTCATATTTTAAGACGATCCTGATCAAACAAGCTGTTGCCTCGATGCATCTAGGAAGTTTAGATATTCAATTACTAAATCTATAACTTGGTTGTGCCTTATAAATTTGCTATGAAATACCTAAGGTAAGAAAATTTCAACAACACATACTAATGATGGAAGTTCTCACTGGGTGTCGTGGAAAAAAGAGGACCACAGACGGTAGCGTGTTGGAGAATTGGATTAGGTAAGAAAGATAGAAAAGTTCTCCAAAATCATCAAATGTTCTTTTAATTTATTTTATACCGTGTAGTCTACACATTATTGGTTGACAGGCAAGTACTACCATGTCCTTGCAATTGCTTCATATACACATGTATATGTGGTGTCTTCAAATAGAAACATTTGTAAAATAGTACACAAAAATGGCAACTCCACGATGGTCGTAGCCAATATATATAAGTCAATCTCACACTGTTGTTGGCTATTTTGAAAAGCTGGTTAGGCTATCTGACCTTGCATTTGTATACTTTGTTTCTTAAAAGCTAAACAACAAACAGGTAAATTAAGATATTAAATCTAACCAATATATATAAGTCAACAGCTCACATTCGGGGTTGCCAATGTTCTGATTTGCATGCATATATAATCCATCCAAAATTCCATATAATATCATCATGTATTCTGCAACTAGAGATGCTAGCAATCAATACATTATATTACTAAAGATCCATGCAAATGTGATACCCAAGCATGCATGCTGTTTTACCCGTTCTAATAATGCAAATTGACTGAACAACATCAAGCAAATGTGATTTCGACGAGTCACATATGAACTAATGTATGGACATACTGTCTATATCACACGCTTTTATACTGTGTAGCAAATGTGATTGCTATTGTGTCTGCAACATGGTATTTATAATCTGCAACATGATTAGAATCAATGTATTCAAGAGCAAGTATAGCAATTGACACTGGTTCACAATCACAAGCAAGCCCTAGGTAGATATCGATGCTTCACAATCAAAATCACATGATGATGCTTCACAATCACAACCATCAATCTATTAACACAAGGACACAGGCTACTGATCACCGACGAGGAGTTCAGCAGCGAGGAGGAGGAGTAGCCATTGGGGAGGACGATGCTCGCGGCCGGGATGGTCGTTGTCGCCTCCACAGCCTCAGGCTCGAGGGTGACCGATGCATGTAGCCACCGGTGAGGGGAGGTCGAGGGCGCGAGGGGAGATGCCGGTCGGGGACGCGCCGAGGCCGGGGGAGTCGGCGAGGTCATCAAGGGGAGCGCCGTAGCGGGGGATGAATCGTCGGTGACAAATGAAGCGTCGGCTAGGGTAAGTGAATGATCTGTGTGAAGGAGGTAGCATGGGAGGAGGATGCTAGGGAGGACTTCGCCGGGGAGGAGGTTGCCCAGGAGGAGGAACGCTGGGGGACTAGGGTTTGAAGGAGACGAAACGTATGGATATGCACTACGAAGCTCTATCGGTATGTTTATATAGTGGTTTGAGATCATATAACAGACGGTTCTTAGTTAGAACCGTCTGTGATGTGAACTTATCATAGACGGTTCGTATTTAAAATCGTCTGTGATATTATCACAAACGGATTTTAAATAAAACCGTCTGTGATATTGATATATATCATTGACGGTTTATGAAGAGTACCGTCTGTGATTGTTTCACTGACGGTTCCACTATAGAACCATCAGTGATGTTCTTTATCATAGACGGTTTGTCCTAACCGTCTGTGTTGAGGCGTCTAATATAAACCTTTCTGTAGTAGTGATTGCTTGTAAAATACAATGCTGCAAATCTAGTGCGTAGCCCAGGATTGATTGCGAAAATCTCGAAATAAGTTTCACACCGCTCTCTCCACAACCTAGGATTCTCTCCATCAAACTTAGGAAACTCTAATTTGGGTAAGGATTAGCGAGGAAGTGGAGTAGAAATGTGTTGTCAAACTCTCCCATCGCTAGGCATAACATTAAACACTTGGAGTGCAGTAGAGGTGTCACACGTACCCGTGACCGGAGGTAGCGTTGAGGATCCAAGGATACCCCTCGCTTGCCCCCGGTTTTGCTCTGGAGAGCTGCGGCCACTGACCTGTAGGTTCTCATCGCCCGCTAGTGAGAGAGGCGACGACAGAATTGGCGGAGTTGATGCGAAATGTGCAATTGATGGAATGGGCATCTCTGGTCGTGCCTCGTGTGTCACCACCCGGCCCATGACTCCATCCATCGGCGGGCGCACCTCGCTGATCTTGGACTTCATGTTATTCACGTCGTCCAGGATCTGCTTCAACAGCGAATTCACCCCTTCCAGTTGGGTCTCCACCATTGCCATGGTAGTGGTAATCTTCACTTATAGTTGCGATTGCTTTTTCTTGAGTGCCAGCACAGAAGTTCTCTGGCTCTGATACCAATTGTTATGGACACACTCAATTCAGAATGGAGTTTAGGGTAGAAGAGCAAGAATTGGGGGTAGGAATCAGATAGAACTTTGGAGACAATGGGAATCATTCTTCATGAACACGAAAAGAGCTAGTCAACCTGATTATATCCAGCCCCTAGTCTCTTACAAGTGGGTCCTGTGTAAATCACTAACAGGCTAACTTAATCATACAAATCATTCACTCTTAACTCATACCAACAAGCCCACTTCTTCCTTTGAGCCATGCTCTGTCCTGACAAAGGATTTTCTTACCGCTAGCAAGGCTAAGCCAAAGAAACCAAACATGCCCAAAGTTATTAAATTGTTAAGAAACCTCGCTATCGAATAGTCCGGGGTTCCCGAACAGATCTGAATTGGAGAACAGAAATAGAGAGAGACACGTGTTTAGGGAGAGCAATAGCGGAAATTCTTTATTGCTAATGATTTCTGGTACATAGGGGGGACCCCCTCCTCCTTTTATAGCGCTCACCTAGGGTTTAGGCTAAGGGACCACATGGGCCTTCAATGGGCCATCAGGGTTTCCCAACACTCCCCCTTGGGCCCTTTGCCGCGAGATGCATATGCCTCATTAAAACTCCAGAAAAACCCAGTGGAAAAAATACTAGGAGAAAGAGTACATAGCATACGCTTACTATGTTGCACGAATTGCCTCGTTAAAACCTTATGCAAGAAAACTTCATGAAAAACTTGCTAAGGAAAAAGAGTACAATTCTCTCAACTTCAATTGTTAATCTTCGAGATTCATGTTGGGTATTCATAATTCATCTTCAAGATTCATGTGGGAGTATGTGAAATATCTCCCCCTGAAATCTGCACTTCTCTAAGTCTCATCATCCCAATTCCTTTTACGCACCTTTCAAAGGTAGATGCTGGGAGTGATTTAGTGAACAAATCTGCAAGATTTTCACATGACTTAGTATGCAATATTTTGATCTCGTTCATCTTATTCAATTCGTGAGCATAGAAGAACTTGGGGTTGATATGCTTCGTGAGATTGCTCTTCACATAACCCATTTGTGCTTGGGCAACACAAGCTGCATTATCTTCATAAATTATCGTGGGAGTTTGCTCAATGTTCAAACCACATGACTTACGGATGTGGTGAACCATTCTTCCGAGCCATGCACATTCACGAGATGCTTCATACAAAGCGATGATTTCGAGTGGTTTGTCGACGCCGAGACGAGTCCGCTTAGACGACTTCCAAGAAATTGCTGTTCCTCCACATAGAAAAACATAGCCGTTTGGGACTTGCCAAGATATGGTCCGATAAATACCCAAAGATCTGCATAGCCAACCAAATTCAATTCATTGTTTCTTTCGAAAATGCATCGAGGTCTTTGCTTCCTTGGAGGTAACGGAAGATGTCCTTGATCCCTTTCCAATGCCTTTTGGTGGGTTCTCAGACTGCATCGAGCTAGCAAATTCACGGCGAACGCAATGTCCGGCCTGGTGCTATTCGCAAGGTACATGAGCGCTCCAACTGCACTCAGATATGGGAATTCTGCTCCCAGGACTTTCTCCCTCTCTTCTTTAGGTCTGTATGGGTCTAGGTGCGCTTGGAGTGACCTTGACCATTGGAGTCTTCGCAGATATGCTTTTTCAAATCCAAACCTTTCCAACACTTTCTGTGTGTAGGTTGATTGATGTACCAAGATTCCTCGCTTGGACATGTTCAAGTTGCAAGCCTAAACGAAACTTGGTTTTACCCAAATCCTTCATTTCAAACTCGGACTTCAAGTATGAGCATGCCTCTTCAATTTCTTCATCCGTCCCAATGATGTTCAAGTCATCTACATAGACGGAGATTATACAGTAATCCATTCGGGATCACAGATAAACACACATGGACAATCTTCATTGTTTGTGTAGCCTTTCTTGCAGAGAAAGTCACTCAAGCGATTGTACCACATTCTTTTCGATCGCTTGACCCATACAAGTGATTTCTCCAATTTCACACTATACAGGTTTCTATTTGCTCCGCCTTGGTTGGGATAGGAATTCCTTCCAGACTTTCATGTATATCTCCGAATCCAAGTTTCCATACAAGTATCTTTGTGACAACATCCATTAGCTTCATTCTCAACTTCAAGTTGATCGCCATTGAGATCAAATATCTAAAGGTAATTCCTCCCATGACCGGAGAATAGGTTTCTTCATAATCAACTCCGGGACGTTGAGTGAAACCTTGAGCTACAAGCCTTTCTTTGTACCTCACAACTTCGTTGTTTTCATTCCTCTTCCGAACAAAGACCCATTTGTGACCTCACGGGGTTTATATGGGGAGGTGTGCGATACGGCTCAAACACCTCTCTCTTGTTCAGAGAGACTAACTCAAGTGATTGCCTTTTCCATTCTTCCCAATCTAGCCTTTTCTTGCACTCGCTAGAGATGCAGGCTCGGATCATGATCAATGATCGAGGCAATCTTCTTTGAAGTATGCATTAACGCTGGTCGTTGCTCTATTCAGTGATTCTCCGTTATTACAAAGTTTATGGCCATTTCTTCATGGGGTGCTTCATGCACTTCTACTTGCTCTTCACTGCTTTTCCCTATCGCAGGAGCAAGTTCCTTTAGCTTTTCATCGCCTATGTGTGCGCACACATTATTTTCGGCGACTTCCTGCAGTGGAAGATTCAAGTCTGGAATTGCCTTTCCTGTTGGCTTCTTTCCAGTGCCAGGTCTCAACTGGCTCCCCTTCTTTCCTTGGGGCATTTTCGTGATTGGTTGTGGTAAGTCCTCTCGCTTGATTTTCTCAGACGCCTCCGGTACTTTGGGTTTGAGGAGCGATTTCTGTTCTTTTTCTTTGAGGCCTCAACAAAGTTGAGGATACCTTCTATTTTCTTTGGTATTTCCACCCTCTCGTGCATTTCTTGCGGGTACATGCGACTTAACCACGCCCTTGAGATCACAAAATGATCAGCAGTTCATTTGCTAAATTTCGCAAATCAATTATCTTCGGACTTCTTGATTTGCTTCATTAGTGCGGGGTCATGTGCGGGGATCCTAGTGGAATGCCATATGATTTCCGCATTTTTCATCCAAAGGTTGATTTCTCCCCTAATGACGGAAACGATCCTCGTAAAGATGCAATCGAATCGGGTTGTATGCAAGTCTCCAAATCATGGGTTCCAAATACCGATTATGGATGCACTCATAACCAACGATATCCCTGACTTGCGGAGAGGGCCCATTGTAGTCACGAGGGGTGGTATAGGTAAATATACCATACACCCAAATTTTCTAAGATGGGAGATCTTCGGGATGATCCCGTGCACAAGCTGCATAGGAGAATGGATGTTGTAGGCCGACGGTCTGAAATTGATAAGAGCTGCTGCGTGTAGGACTGCGTGTCCCTAATAGGTGTTGGGCAAGTTAAAACTCTGCAAAAGCGGTCTGGCAATGAACTTAATCCTCTTTATTAGTGCTTCTGCTAGTCCATTCTGCGTATGGACGTGCGGTACGGAGTGCTCAATCGCTATCACGTTGCGCGCAATAATCATCAAATGCCTTTGAAGTAAATTCTCCGGCATTGTCCATTCTAATGGACTTCACGCGATGATCAGGGAAAGCATTCTTAATTCTTATGATCTGCGAGATCAGCTTTGCAAAAGCATGGTTTCTTGTTGATAATAAGCATACATGCGACCATTTCGAGGAAGCATCAATGAGCACCATAAAGTATCGAAACGGCCCTGACAGGGGCTGAATCGGACCGCAAATATCCTCATGGATGCGTTCCAGGAATGCAGGGATTTCACTTTGCACTTTCATGACAGAGGGTCTAGTTATTAATTTCCCGGTGGCACATGCAGGACACACAAAATCTTCATGATTCGGGAAATTTTTAACATTAATACCATGACCTTGTGAGTTGTTCGCTATGTTTCTCATCATTCTAAGACCAGGATGACCTAGTCTACCATGCCATAAAGAGAATAACTCAGAGCTTCTAAAAACAGTCTTCAAGGAAGTATACACTTCGGGTGCATGAATATTCGTGTAGTACAACCCAGATTCATATGAGGGACATTTTTCTAATACCATTTTTCCACATACCGCGTGCTTCACAATGCACAAGCATTCTTTGCCATTTTCTTCATTGGTTTCTACGTGAAAACCATTGGCGCGGATGTCTTTAAAGCTTAAGAGAGTCGCGTTGATTCGTGGTACAAAAGGGCTTCTTCAATTACGAGTTGTACCCATAGGCAATATAATAGTGGCTCTTCCGAGCCGATTACATATGAGTCGCCTCGCGATCGTAGTAATCTTTCCAGCGTTCTTCGTGATCGACTGGAAATACTTAGACTCTCTTAAGATGGTATTTGTTGTGCCACTATCAACAATGCATATCTCTTCAATTTGGGCGCTACACGATTTCTAGATAAAAGAAATATAATTCTTAATCAGATAGAGGCAAAATAAACCAAATATTGCTTGCAAATTTGAAGAATACTGGAATAAAGAATAAATTGCGTATTTATTCATGAGAGAAGTATGCTCTTCTAGAGCTTACTGTTCATTATTCAAAAGAAAATGCTAACAACAATAATCTAAAAGAAAATGCGATTCATGCATTTAAACGGCAGTGCACGGTTTGATCGTTCTGCTCGACGGTAGGTTTCGCGTCCTGCGAGGACCCTAGACCAATCGCAGCACGGAGCTTCTTGCCCCCAAGAACTATCTTCACGTCCGATGCCCAAGTGAGGTAATTCGACCGCAAGGGCGCTTCTTCAAACTCATGATTCACGATTCATGATTTCAAAATTCCGACATTAGATTACTACGTGTAATCTAATAGAAAATGGTTACAATAAGCATAAAGTACAGAAAATAAATTTCCATGCATTGTAGTATACAAAATAGAGCAATGAATTCAAAATTCATAAAGAATATTCATAAAACAGGGAAATTAAGCAAGAAAATTAAAAACAGAGCCAAATAAATCTTCTTGATTTTCTAGCAAATTTTCAAATTTTTCTGCAATTTTTCTTTTTCTTTTCTTTTCTTTTCTTTTTCTTCCTTTTCTTTTCTTTTTCTTCCGACCGAAACGGACCGCTGGGCCTTGCTTGGGCCGCCCGGCCTGCTTGGCCCACTCCGTGCACAACAAAGCGCACGGCTAGGGTTTCCCCTAGCCGTCGCCACTTTTCTTCCCGTGCGCAAGCTCCTTTCCATTTGCGCCGCCGCCTTCTTTTCTTGCGCGCGGCTTCTTGCGCCACTTTCTCTTCATCGCGTGCGTCGTGCGAGGTCGGCGAGGCACGGCGGCGTGGTCGAGCCGCGCGGTCGGGTGGCCGAGGCGCCGCATGGCCGCGTTACGAAGCGCTAGACCGAGCGGGTGCAAGGCGAGGCAAGGCCGACGTCTTCGAGTGTCGACGGCGGCGGCGGGCTAGACCGAGCTTAGGTTCGTGCTGGCGGTGGTGCCAGGCGCGGCGCGCGGCGACGACGAGCGCCGCTTCGGCGCGCGGCGGGGCTTCAGGCGCTTCGTGCGCCGGGAGCCGGTGCTTCAAATACTGCGGCGCTGATTCGAAAGCGCCCGCGGTGGCGGCGACCAGCGCAAGACGCCGAGGCGGCAACAACGGCTTCGGGCATGCGGTACGGCGGCGACTGAGCGACGCATAAGTCGCGGGGAAGCCGAGGCAGCGACGGCGCTTCGAGCGCAAGTGCAAAGGCGGTGGTGGCATGGAGAAAAGGGGCGACTCACGGCGGCGACGGCTTCGAGCCGGGCGTCCCTTCGGCTTCGCCGCTTCGCGCGGGTGGTCAAGGCCGAGGTACGCGCGCGCGGAGGCCGAGCCGTCGATGGCTCTGCGAGGCCGAGACCGGTCCGGTGACGGCGCCGACCGCCGGGCGGCGGTGATCGCGAAGTCGCGCTGACGCGCCCGGCGGGCCGAGCCGGCTCTTCGGCGGCGGCGGGCCGCCGAGGCCGTTGCCGGCGACGGCGACGATGCGCTACGGGTTGCGTCGCGCGACGGATGCGGCCGCTGCGTCGCGAGCCGAAAGCCGGGCGATCGAGCCGAGGCCGCTCTGGCTGCCGGCGATTTCGAGCGCGGTCCTCGGGCGGCGATGGTGGCCGAGCAGATGGCGCGCGAGCGAGGCCGACCGCGGCGACGCGGTAATGCTCCGCGGCGCGACGGCAGCCGAGCGAGGCGCTTAGCGGAGCCGACGAGGCGGCGGCGGGGCGGCGCGGCCGAGGCCGGGCGGCGGCGGCGTGGCGGGCTGGTCGGCGGCCGGTTTTCCGCGGGCGCGCGGCGAGGGCGGCGCGGCTTCATGCGCGCGTAGGGTGTGGTTGAGCGAGGGCGCGGCGGGCGCGACGAGCGCAAGTGGGCCGGCGATCGCGGCCGCGAGCCGTAACGCCGAAGTCGATGGCGGCCGTTGCACGCCTGCCGATGCGATGGCGGCGGCTTCATGCGCGCCGCCGAGGCGACGATTCATCGTGGCGCGAAACCGGCGGCGACACTTCGAAAGGCCATATTGTTGTTTCTTTTTTTTTCTGATGAAAAGTAGATTCTTGTACTGTAGCTTCATGTCATGTAGCTTCTTGCCACATGACGAACAGTACTATATGCGTAGGTTAGATGCATGCATAGGAAACAACAGCGATTAGATTCAATCGTCGAATTCCCACCTTTTCTCACCTTTCAATTCTGATCTCCGGTAGAGCTTCGTGCTGATAACGTGTTAAGAAACCTCGCTATCGAATAGTCCGGGGTTCCCGAACAGATCTGAATTGGAGAACAGAAATAGAGAGACACGTGTTTAGGGAGAGCAATAGCGGAAATTCTTTATTGCTAATGATTTCTGGTACATAGGGAGGACCCCCTCCTCCTTTTATAGCGTTCACCTAGGGTTTATGCTAAGGGACCACATGAGCCTTCAATGAACCATCAGGATTTCCCAACATAAACTACAAATTCTTTATCGGTGGCGACGGTGCGAGGCATCCGAGAGTTGGCTTCACCAGAGATCCCGCCGCCGTAGTTGGACAAGGTAATTGCTCGTTGTCGTTTTGTTGTCTGAATTGTCCTTTTGCTTGATTTGAAGTGTGTTCACACGACTATGTAGCCCATGTTCACTGCATACCAATTGATCAGGTAGGGTAAATTAGGGCCGTGCGAGCGCGTGATCCCGAAAAATTTACCTTCTGTTTAAGTAGGAGGCGTGCAGGCTTGCAAATGGGCTGGGCTGTGGAAGTTCAGCAACTTATGACAATCAACAAAACCAGTTAAGATGTACATATGTTCCGAGACAGTTCGAGCTCAAACATGATGAACAAAGCTTTAATACTAACCAAAATAAAAAAATAGTAAAACTGCACATATCTCAAAGTAGATTGCAACACCTTACTCTAAAATCTGCTCAAAACCTAGCCCACCATGGAGCAAGTCTACGCATACATAGTATCCCGTTTACACTTCTGTCTTCACTTCATTTAAAAAAATGTTTAGACCTAACGGTCATTTTATGTAGGATAAATTAGGAATTTTCTCAATATTTTAATCCACAGGATTATGTAAATCATGATTAAACAATGGCACAATTCTAGTTCAAAGCCAAAGATACTAGATAACAAATTATCTATCTCATACACAAAGACTAATGAACAAGAAATAAACATGATTAAAACACGGTATAAATTAATATACCCTTGACCCGGTGCCACCGTAGACACAGGCGCAGGCGGAACGTTCTCGTTCGCCATGACGGTCGGAGTAGACGATCACAAGTTGTCGAAGTGAAGCCTTGGTGCAGTAGAGAGGTCGATGCAGTCGAACGTTGGTGCAGTGCAAATGCACTTCCAGGAACACCGACACTCGAGCAGTCGCGTGATACGCTCCCCAAAAACCTTATCGGCCTTCTATCTCGAGCAAGATCTCAAGAAAGGCAAGGTTCTGGAGGCCTGCTCCCTCCGCTACTTGTGCGCGCAAGAAAACAGAGTCGGAAATGCAAAAGACAACAGCAGCAGCTACAATGGATGGATGGAGTATTGTGGAAGAGTTCTGCAGGTGAAGAAAAGCACAGCCGTTGCTCTCCTTATATAGCCTCGCGACATGCAACGGGCAGGACAGCCATTACCAGCCATCAACTCATGTAACCGTTACCAGTAACCGACGATCATTATAAGCCAGCCATCAACCACGTCCGTTACGGTAAACGACGGCAAGTTATGGTCACATTGGATCACTGCGGTTACTGGTCATATTGATCACCGCGATTCATTGGTCACATTGATCATCAAACGGCAAAACAAACCGCCCCGCCCAAAGACATCACGTCCGGATCGGCACATGCGCGCACGTGCATGTCACATCTCGTCTCGTCTCGTCTCGACTAGACTCGACTCGCACTCACCACGCCACGGCTCGGCTCGGCTCGGTGCGCGCGCGTGCGCGTGTGGCACAGCCTTTACCCTTTTCCACCTTGTTAATTGAGAGACACACAACTCAACTATTTAAGTTGGTCAAACCTTCTCTCAATTACCCATATGGTACTAAACCAATTTCATGACTCCTAGTATTTAATGGGCCTTTTGGAATTTCTATTAAATTAATTATGGGCCATCCCATAATAATCTAACAATCCCCACCAAATTTCAAAGGCACATTTGAAATACTCTCAGTTCCAATGTAGTTTGATATACCAGTGTTTTGATGGAGACTGTTAAGTTGAACTTCCATCTAGAACAATGGTTACACTCATCCACAACTGAACATTGGACTATGCCTTGAATTGACAGTTTTGTGCGAACAAGTTTCACCAAAGTCCTTTACTGATACTAGGCTACTAAATGCATCCCCTCGGTTTGGAGCTTATAAGTCATACTCCTTGGCCTTTCATGAGCCTCTAGAGATCACCCAATCTCATAGACTGTGACTAGCAGTCGAACTCATATAGGTGTATTCCTCATAAGATGTTGTGTAGGACAACATCTCTGCTTATCAAAGCCACTCGGAATACATTAAGGTATAACCAACCTGCCATACAGAATAAGAGAGTTATTGCATCTCAAACGGAGTGGGCTAAATGCATGTATACTCTCCTCTCACCGATCACTAGCTTGTCTCAACATCCTAATTCACGGGATCTCCGATCAAATAGGATGAGTTACTACTAAGACATACTTTATGTGGGTCTCAAACCCATCTCCCTCGATGCTTCATCTATCACATTCCGTGATAGTCCCTTTGTAAAAGGATCTGCCAAGTTTTTAGCCGTTTGGACATAGTCCAATGCTATAACTCCAAAGTTTCTCATTTTCCTGACATACTTCAACCGCCTCTTAACGTGCCTTGATGACTTCATGTCATCCTTAGAACTGTTCACCTTGACAATCACTGTCTGATTGTCACAGTTCAAAAGAATAGCAGGCACTGGTTTCTCAACCACCGGTAAGTTCTTCACAAGTTCACGCAGACCGATCGGCTTCCACGAGGCGATATCTAATCTTTGTGAGTTTTGCTTCCATGTAGACCTCTTTAAGATGGTGCGCTTGCAAGACTTCAAGAAGCGACTTGTCGGGACCCGAACCGCAAATCCGGACCCTCTGTGTATTACGTGCGATCCAGATCACGCTAGCACACACAGTCATACAGGGTTGCACATTACAGACATTCACAAAGATATAAGAATAAATAGTGCAAACATGTATATAAATCGAGTTGTACGACCTTATGGTCTCCTTACAGATAAGTCAGCCACACAGGGCTTACATTATTCAAAGTAAAGAAATAGCAGCGGAACATAAGTAAAGGTCGTGGAAGCCTTCATCTTGCCATAGGCAACCGACTGGGCTTGCCCCCTAGTTGTTCGTATCCTCGATGTACTCCTCCTCCCAAACTGGTGTAGTCTCCTCCACTGATGTTGGGGTTGATAAGCAAGGTGGGGTGAGTACACAAGACACTCAACAAGTAATACACAGAATGCAGTGCTATTACTACATGCAAAGCTTATTCCAAAGGGTTGGCTTAAATGGTTCTTTTGCATCAAACAACAATTTTTAAACCAATATCTTAATTAGATTAAAGCATTGGAACAATTATAAATAATACTAATTTCTTCAAATGGTTTTTCTTCGAAGATACTCGGCACACAGCCTTAATAGTTCATTTTTAACACTTGGCACACAGCCACCCTTCCCACATTTTGTTTATGAAAATCTACCCCTTGACTGTAATCCCCGAGCAATGCTCAATACCGTGAGCACGGCTATTCGAATAGTTTGACACTCTGTAGAGGTTGTACACTTTACCCACAAGATACAGCCGCTCACCACACAGGTGATTGTCCGCAACAAAGCTTTTCAGGAACTTCTACCTTAACCAAAGAACCTCTCGGTATTACCTTCACTATCACTTCCTCACACAGAGCCAAGTATAGGACCGGCCAATCACCGTTGGATGGGCACCAAGCCGTAGCACAGCACGCTCCCCATACAAATACACCCGTGTCTTTGTCACCCCGAGGTATCGAGGAAAGATATCGAACCCTAGTCAACTAGGTCCGTCCCATATCGGACATGTGGTTGTACGGTGACTCGGATCAAAGGCTTGCAAGGTGAAGTCCTTAAGCGGACCAAGGCAAGACTTCCAACACTCAAATGATGGCACACACCCAATGTGGCACACAGACTCACATCACTCATCAACCCAAAGCCACACAGGCCCACCAGGCACACAGCCTCTTGCCACTTGCCCCAGTCTAAAACATTTCCCACCCAGTTGATTATTGTGCAACACATGCCAGCAATAACTCAACATCGGTACGGAACCACACAGGTCGCTGTACCTCAATCTCATCATGTGGCATCATCACACCACTTTTCAAAATACATTCAAAGTCTTTAATCAGTATTGTAGCATTTTTCCGAAAGATCACTCATGATTCGTTGCAAGGCTAAGCATCTACTCACGGTCTAGCCTCCCGTGTTGGCACAATATTAACATCCAACTAATATAATCAAACTTAGGGTGACAATGATTTAGGGCATACAATTAATAATTCAAGGTGGCATAACAAAATGGGTTGATTAACTACATTATATCGAATCAATTTAAATTCATTTTAAATAAATAAGCATGCATAGTTTCAAAGCATAAACTACATTTTAAAAACCTGGGATCAAAATGATCAAAGCATCACTTGCCTTCAAAGAGTTGCTGGTCTTGTTCCGAAACTTGGTCTTGAGCGACGAATTCTTCCTCGAAACCTTCCAAAATTGCGTCTCGTGTACAAACAAAATATGCAATAAATAGCTAATATAGAAGACTAAATGACCTCAAAAATTCAAATAAAATTCACCATTAGATAGCTCACAATTTTATGAATTTTAGAAATTTGAATCGCCCAAATCCGAGTTAAAATGCCAAAGTTATAGTCATTTGAAGTTTGAATAAAATCAAAATACGTAAATTAAGAAAATCCGATTTTTCGAATTATTTTTATATCGAAATTCGCTTTTATGACGTCAAGACGCGTCATGATGACGTCGGCACAGAAATGAAATTCGGTCAAAATATTTTTATATATAAAAAATATTTATGAGCGTCATTGCCGACGTCATTTCGACCGCACGCCCGCAGGTCGCCACGTCGTTCTGGTCTATGGACTGGGTCCACGGTTCGGCTCTGGTCCACCGTGGACTTGGTTCACAGAACAGTGCAGCCACGCGGCAAAATCCAGACCGTTCGCTAAAATCGACGGTCAGATCCTATGCCTACGCGGCTCGGCGACGCCTCGATTTCCGCACGGCCACGCGTCACGCATCGAACGGTCCCCTCGGATCCAACGGCCAACGCACGCGCGGACTCGGCGACGCCGGATCTGTGGCGACACGCTGGCGCAATCGTAGCGGCTCGTTTGAAATCAACGGCGAGATTGATCACGCCGATCAAAGGAAACACGCGCCGCGCACGATTGGTTGGAGGTGCGGCGCTATCACCGCGCGACGCTCAAATTTGAGCGGCGCGGATCCTAGGGCAAAACCGGATCCGAACTCAACCGCTCGGATCCGATCCAACGGCTCGAGTTACGGAGTGTTTACTATACATGGCGCGACGTGGCTCAATCCTACGCGTACACTAACGATCCAACGGCTGAGATGTAACCAAGTTACAGAGACTAGATCTAATCTCTACCGTTCAATCCAGATCTAACGATGCAGATCTACTCTAGAAGAACACAAGGAAAAGTGATGTGGACGAACGAGCGTGCGATGAAGATCGGACGACGACGAAGCTTCGGTGAAAGCGGCGGCGCGAAGAAAAGGTGCCGAGTTGAGGAAGATGACGCAGCCCACGGTGCTACGGGCTTCTCGGTGTGATGAAGTGGCTCGCTCAACGCGGCTCGGCGGAAGGATTACTCCAAGAACCTTGGCGACGGCGAGAGAAACCGGCGCGAAGAAAACGCGAAAAACCGCGGCGGCACAAAGACGCAATTACGGCGAAGCTCGCCAGCGCTAGAGAGGGTCTCGGCGTGCGTGCGAGGAGTCAAAAGACGCGGCGCGAAGGTCTCTGCACAACGCCATCAACGGGGACTTAAGGGCTGCCTCAACGTGCGCGAAACTGCCGGCGGAAATCACGGCCATCAAAGCCCACGCTCTCCGCGATCTCGCGGGCGGTGGACGTGGCGTAATCCTGCGCTTCCGGCGGCGACGATCCGAAGGCTCACGATGCAGCGACGTGGCGACTCACGGGCGCTCGATCCGGATCGAACGACTTGGGGCCAAGCGGCGCTAGGGTTTCGGGCGGTTGGGCGGCGACACGCCTGAGAATGGGCTCGGCCCATTATCGCTCATCCGATTTTTAAAACATTTCACATTTAAAATAATTCTAGAAATTCAATTAAATCATTTGGAGCTTTTAAAATAGCAGAAAAATTCCAGAAATTACTTTGAGATGTTTGGAATTCCATTAAAATATTTGCAATAAAAGTTTGCAAAAACTTTTCCATTATTTAATTGTTTTCAAGAAAAGTCCTATTTGAATAAATCCAAATAAACTTAAATAAATTCCCAAAAAAAAATCAAAAATACTCCAAAATTTAAATTAGAGCAAAAATTAGGGTGTTACACAGCTCCACCACCCAATATGAACACATATCCACTTGTGGCTTTTATTTCATCAGCATCAAATATCCAGTTTGAATCACTATAGCCCTCTAGTACCCTAGGGTACCCGGTGTAGTGAATTCCATAACTTGATGTCCCTTTTAGATAGCGCATTATTCTCTCGAGAGCATGCCAATGATCATCTCTCGGGTTTGAAACAAACCGGCTTAGTTTGCTCACAGCAAACGAGATATCAGGCCTCGTTGCACTAGCTAAATACATTAGTGAACCAATGATTTGGGAATATCTCAATTGATCCTTTGCTATACGTTGGTTCTTTCATAATAGCACACTTGGATCATACGGCGTTGGAGCAGGTTTGCAATCGCTATAGCCAAAGCGACTCAACACCTTTTCCACATAATAGGACTGCTCAAGAGTAATCCCACTGTCACCTTCTCTTAACAATTTAATGATTAAGATGACATCCGCTACTCCCAAATCTTTCATTACAAAGTTTTCGGACAAAAAGTCCTTGACTTCCTTAATCACATTAAGGTTCGTCCCAAAGATAGTATGTCATCAACATACATACACATAATCACTCCTTCACCCCCACCATAGCGGTAATACACACATTTGTCAGCTTCATTCACAACAAAGCCGGCAGATGTTAAAGTTCTGTCGAACTTCTCGTACATCGCTAGGTGCTTGCTTAAGGCCATACAAAGACTTCAACAACCTACACACTTTTCCTTCATGACCCTTTACTACAAATCCATCAGGCTGATCCATATAGATTTCCTCTTCCAACTCTCCATTAAGGGAAGCCGTCTTTACGTCCATTTGATGAACGATCAGACCGTAGGAGGCAGCCAAAGATAGTAGTACTCTAATAGTGGTCAATCTGGCAACAGGTGAGTAAGTATCAAAAAAGTCCTCGCCTTCTTTCTGAGTATAACCCTTGGCCACAAGCCTTGCCTTGTACTTTTCAATCGTACCATCAGGCCTCAGCTTTTTCTTGAACACCCACTTACATCCTATAGGTTTACACCCATATGGACGATCAACAACTTCCCAAGTTCCATTGCTCAAGATGGAATTCATCTCACTCTGGACCGCTTCCTTCCAATAGTCAGCGTCCTGAGATGAATAAGCCTCCTCAATGGTTCTTGGAGTATCAACCACTAAATATACAATGAAGTCATCACCAAAAGACTTTGTAGTCCTTAGTCTCTTACTCTTACGAGTTACTTCATTGTCCTCATCTATTGGATTTTCTTCAAAAATGGGCTCAATTTGTATAGGAGTGGAAGGTTTAGGAGAGAAGATAGATTCTTGGCCAGATGAGCTAAGTGTCTCTTTCATAGGAAATAAGTCCTCAAAGAATGTGGCATCATTGGACTCAAAAATTGTACCTTCACTCATATCAGGTACTCCATATTTCACTATTAAGAACCTATATCCAACACTGTGAAAAGCATAACCAATAAAAACACAATCAATGGTTTTTGGTCCAAGTTTACGCTTCTTTGGGATAGACACATTGACTTTAGCCAAACAGCCCCAAGTACGTAAATAAGAGAAATTTAATCTTTTCCTCTCCCATTCCTCGAATGGTGTAATTTCTTTATTCTTTGTAGGAACCCTGTTTAGGACATGACAAGCAGTCAATATAGCCTCACCCCACCATTCCTTGGAAAGACCCACTGTTTCTAACATGGCGTTAACCATCTCAGTTAGAGTACGGTTCTTTCTTTCGGCAACCCCGTTTGATTGGGGCGAATAGGGAGGCGTCCTCTCATGGATTTTCCATGTTCCTCACAGAATAAATTAAACTCACTAGAAAAGTATTCTCCACCACGATCTGACCTAACCCGTTTGATTTTTCTCTCAAGTTGGTTCTCAGCTTCAGCTTTATAGATCTTAAAATAGTGAAAAGCCTCATCTTTTGACTTTAATAAATACACATAGCAGTATCTAGAAGAATCATCAATCAAAGTCAAGAAATACCTCTTACCACCCTTTGTCAACTCCCTCTCGCATAAATCGCTATGAACTAGTTCTAACGGTGCCAAGTTTCTCGTCTCAGCTGCCTTGTGAGGCTTGCGAGGTTGCTTAGATTGTACACACACTTGACACTTAGAACCTTTGACTTGGGTAAATTTTGGGATTGAATTCATACTGGCTAACCACATCATGCAACCAAGATTAATATGACAAAGTCGTGAATACCAAACATCAGTCTCATGATTACAAACATGATTCACAATTTTATTCATGTCCGTCAAAGACAAGCGGAACAAGCCTCCGCTCTCATAGCCATTTCCAATAAAAGTTCCAATTTTAGAAACAACACATTTATTGGATTAAAAAACTAGCTTAAAACCATCTCTACACAATAGAGATCCGCTCACAAGGTTTTTATTTATCACGGGCACGTGATGCACCTCGCCGCACGACTTTTCCTGAAGTAAACTTCAAGTCAACTGTGCTGACTCCACGTACAAATGCCTGCGACCCATTCCCCATCAACATGGAGAAAGCCCCTATGACCTGGTAAGAAGAGAATAAGGATCTGTCAGCACAAACATGTATATTGGCCCCCGTGTCAATCCACCAATCAGGTGAACAACATACTGATAGAACGGTAGATATTTAAACATACCCAGATGTTCTCTCCTCAGTATTGCCAATAACAACGTTGGCGGACTTTTTCTGCATATTGTCTTTGCGATCAGGGCAATCCTTTGCCCAATGATCCGTACCATTACAGACAAAGCAGTTTCCCTTTCCTTTATTCTTCTTCTTCTTCTTGAAGCTAGTAGTTTGAGCGGCCTTGTTCTTGTTCTCAGGCTTTTGAGTCTTATTTTTATTCTTCTTGTTGAATTGAAAGATTTTCTTTTGTACCACATTGGCACTAGAACTTTCTTTCCCACGTATATCTTTTGCCATCGCTTTCTCCTCAACATTTAAAGACCCAATTAGACCAGCAACGCTGAACTCTTGTCTCTTGTGTTTTATAGTAGTGGCAAAATCCCTCCAAGAAGGTGGCAGCTTCGCAATGATGCATCCCGCCACAAACTTGTCAGGTAATGCACATGTAAAATTCTCAAGTTCTTTCGCAAAGGCTTGAACCTCATGAGCCTGTTCTACTACAGAATGGTCATCAACCATCTTGTAGTCATGAAACTGCTCCATGACATAGAGTTCACTACCCGCGTCAGAGACTCCGAATTTTGTCTCAAGTGCATCCCACATTTCTTTACCACTTGGCAAAATCATATACACATCAACAAGATTTTCTCCAAGAACACTAATCACGGCGCCTCTAAACAAGTTATCTGCAGCCGTGAAGGCACTCTCCTGCTCAGGAGAGAGCCCACCCTCAGGCTGTGGCTTGCCTTGCGCAACGTGATACACGTTCATGGCAGTCAACCACAAAATCATCTTGGCGCGCCAACGCTTGTAATTTGCGCCGTCAAATACAGTTGGCTTAAGTGCGGCAGCAAAACCAGTAGTTGTAAAATTCCTAGGATAAGGTTTTTGGATTGTTGGATAAATTAGGAATTTTCTCAATATTTTAATCCACAGGATTATGTAAATCATGATTAAACAATGACACAATTCTAGTTCAAAGCCAAAGGTACTAGATAACAAATTATCTATCTCATACACAAAGACTAATGAAAAAGAAATAAACATGATCAAAACACGGTATAAATTAATATACCCTTGAGCCGGTGCCACCGTAGACACAGGCGCAGGTGGAACGTTCTCGTTCGCCATGACGGTCGGAGTAGACGATCACAAGTTGTCGCAGTGAAGCCTTGGTGCAGTGGAGAGGTCGATGCAGTCAAACGTTGGTGCGGTGCAGATGCACTTCCAAGAACACCGACACTCGAGCAGTCGCGTGATACGCTCCCCAAAAATCTTATCGGCCTTCTATCTCAAGCAAGATCTCAAGAAGGGCGAGGTTCCGGATGCCTGCTCTCTCCACTACTGGTGCGCGCAAGAAAACGGAGTCGGGAATGCAAAAGACAACAGCAGCAGCTACAATGGATGGATGGAGTATTGTGGGAGAGTTCTGCATGTGAAGAAAAGCACAGCCGTTGCTCTCCTTATATAGTCTCGCGACATGCAGGCGGGGACAGCTATTATCGACCATCAACTCATGTAATCGTTACGAAGAATCGACGATCATTATGAGCGACCATCAACCACGCCCGCTATGTAATCGACGGCGCATCGTCATATTGATCATCGCGTTATTGGTCATATTGATCACCGCAGATATCTTGGTCACACCGATCACCGAAACGGCAAAAACAAACCGCTCCGCCAAAGACATCACGCCTAGATCGGCTCGTGCGCGCACGCACGTCTCGACTCGACTCGCACACGCCACACCTCGGCTCGGCTCGGCGCGCGCGCGCGTGTGGCACAGCCTTTACCCTTTTTCACCTTGCTAATTGAGAGACACACAACTCAACTATTTAAGTTGGTCAAACCTTCTCTCAATTACCTATATGGTACTAAACCAATTTCATGACTCCTAGTATTTAATAGGCCTTTTGGAATTTCTATTAAATTAATTATGGGCTATCCCATAATAATCTAACATTATATACTACTGCAGCTCACTTTAGACCAGTAATACGTGACAAATTGCAACACCACTCCACATAGGCCGCATAGTCCTTCACACAAACGGACCAGAGTATTACATTCACTCCCTAAACACATCTTATACACGACAAATGCTCAGAACAAACCGATGCCCTCGACACACTTGCGTGAGTCTTATGACGGCACATATGTCATGCCGTGTGTCTACTCTGAGCACACATCATACGACATGTGCTCTCGCTTCTGTCCCACATGCACCTGTACAACGAAGGTTGATAATTTGATACCATCTAAAACATTCTGACTCAAAATCCGTTCAAAGTCTAGTCCACTATGGAACAGACCTACGCATGTATAACACACCGTTTATACTTTTATCATCGCTTTATGTAGAAGGTTAACTGGGAGGTGCTACGTTTGAATTCAATAGGCATTTTATGTTACTACAACTCTTTTTAGATAAGCAATATGAGACTAATCCCACCACCAATTTACATGTCAAATCCTTCACACAAACTACTAACTGTTGTTAAGCGATCGATCACTGCTGCTGCTGCGGCTGGTGCAGAAGGGAGGTGTCGAAGGACCTCCTCCTGACGAGCAGGCAGGTGACACTGGACGGCTGCGAGTGCGCGTCGTCGAGCGTGCACAGCACGAAGTCCGGGCGGTGCAGCGACAGCGGGAGCCGGTCCTGGCCGACGACGAGCGCGGTGGCGTCGAGGAGAACGTACCACGCGTTGCGGTGCGCCTCAGAGACCCAGTGCAGGGAGTAGCGTGCGGAGCCGTCGGCGCGGGAGATGGCGGGGTAGGCGAAGAGGCCCTTGGGGGTGTGCTTGCACTTGCGGCGGAAGTACTGGCTGAGCTGGGAGCCCTTGATGCGGAGGTCGAGCCAGGACTCCGGCGCGGCGATGACCTTGGTCTCCTTGTACGCCGCGAAGGCGCGGATGCAGTCGCCGTCCTCGCCCAAGATCGACATGTAGTAGTTGCTCCGGAAGAAGGGGTAGCTCTCGCCGATCTGCATCCATGCATGCATGGAGGGGTAGAGTTACATAAAGTTCAGAGTTTGTGGTCCGTTCAGAACACAGCATTTTCACAGAAAAAAGTTTAATCCCTGCAGGATTCAAGAAATATTTTCACATTCTAAACGAGCCTTGAACTTTACACACGACAAAATGGAAGAGAAGAAATGGGGATACAGGTTGCGCTTTAATTTGACCTTGGTGGGCCGGGTGTGCAAGGCAGGGTGCAAATTGGGTGGTCAAGCACATAGTGGCCCATGAAAGTCCATTTCAAAATTTTTGTCTTTTAGGTAGTTTTCGCTAGCTGTAGTAAGATTTCGCTGTAATGACTTATGAGAAAAAGAAGGTTTTCAAATAGTTTTTACATTCTAGTATAGAAAAATGAAAATGGTTTTTAAAAGCCACCTCAATACATGCCAGAGGAGGTTTAAATAAAAGTCGTGTTGGGACCTAGCAGCTCCACCATCTTCCTATGCCGTCTTCGCTATCTATGTTGAAGTATAAGTGAATTGCCTGTCCTTACTCATCAGTTTAAGTTTTTAGATGAGCTGGTTGGTGCCCAGCCAATTCACCAAAATTGTTAAATTTTTGGGTGAACTGGCTGGTGCATACAACTCAATATGGTATCAGAGCCAAGAGGTCTCGAGTTCAAGACCCGATTGGTGCAATTAAAAAAATAATTGCAGCCCACTTCTATTCCACGTCTTAGGTCTAAGTGAGTCTACATGTGAGGGGGAGTGTTGAAGTATAAGTGAAATGCCTGTTCTTCCTCATCAGCTTAAGCTTTCGGGTGAGTTGGCTGGTGCATGCAACTCAATAATCTAAATCAATCGTGTAAATGTTGTGAAGAGAGCGCTGACAGTTCTCTTTACGTAGCTAAAATTCATGTAAAAATTCAGAAGTTAAGTTTCTAGCTAAAATTCATGTAAAAATTCAGAAGTTAAGTTTCTACTGAAAAAAAAATCGAGTTAAACAATCAAATGCATACACACAGTCCACGGAACGAAATGGAAGTTACCCTACCAGCATCATGGCGTCCCTTGGCGTGGGGGCGAAGAGCACGACGTACTCGTCGTCGGTGAGCCCGCAGTGCCGGAGCACCCGGTTCCTCGCCTGGATCTCCGGTATCGAGATGAAGCTCCCCGGGAACGACGACTTCTTGGTCAGCATGTCCAGCAGACGCGACGGCTCCAACCGGACCATGTCGATGTCGGGCCTCGCAGACGGGGGCGACCCCACCGGCGATGACCTCCGCCGCTCGCCGGAGCTCTCGGGGGACGTCATGCTGCCGGTGCTGCAGTTGGTGGAGTAGAGTTCGTCCTTGTCGCAGCTGCCCTCCTTGATGAGGCCGTGCGAGTACTGCGGGTACATGGCCAGCACGTACTGCTCGACATAGAGCCGCTCGGTCGGCGTGATCGGCCCCGACCACCGCAGGTTGAGGCCATGCAGTGTCGAGATCGCCTCCGCCACGATGTGCGGCGGGATGAATTCCCGCGGGCACACCTTCTGCATGTTGGTTGAAATTTTTCTATAAAATCCATATGTTCCAAACAAGACTTAATTATAGGATAGGAAATAATGGAGTTTTGGTTACCTTGACAACCATGCTGTTTGGCCTTGATGTGCTAGAAGGTGGAGGTTTAGGAAGTGAAGCCTGAAGTGAATAAAAATCAACCACAATTATAAGAACAAATTGCTATTAAAAGTTTTGACAAAATGAAGAAAGACTGCCTAGCTAGCTAGAAGAAAAGAATACCTTGTGTTCCATGTGGAGGTGAACTTCATGCTTCATCCTTCCGTACATCTGTGTCCTTTGATGCTCTAGGGAGAGGGGTATCCCTTTGCTGGTCTATAAAGAGATGTCAAGTGGTCACTAGAGCTAATTTGATGGTTGAGACTTGAAACAATTATAGAGAAGGTGAAGGAGGTGATTATTAAGTAGCAAGAAATGGTGGTCTTGGTTCAGATGTTAGGATCTCTCACTTGGTTGCTTCTAAGTTTGGTCCTGAAGGAAGAAGATATAGCTAGCTAGCTAGCTAGATGCAACAGCTGTCTACTAACCATGGTTATTATATAACATTATGCCACCCCGGTTGTGCACTAATTGATGAACACATAACAAATATCATGTCCCTTATCAAGGGAACATAAACTAATTAATTATTATTGTGACACCAAGTCTCAAGCTTTTTTATGTGTTGTGAGTTGCATGTGTAATTGTAATATGGGTCCATGGCACCCAGCTATAGGTATATGCCATGTAACTCTCCATTATTGGTTCCATGGTACATCTTTCTTAGTTTGTAGAAATATTCAAACACTATATACAACTATTGCGATTAAAAGAGAGCTGCGTGCTGCGCCATGCAAACTTTTTATTTATTTATTATTGTTTTGAGAGGAGCCTTGCAAAGTATTTTGACTTGGTCTTGCTTGCTACTATTATTTGGTATAGTATGATGATTGTATTCAAGATCATACATACACCTAGTAATTCTTCATAGGGTTAAAGTATGCTTTCATGACGAAGGTTAAAGTTTTCACACTAACACACAGTCATAGAAACAAATGTTTGCAAAATTGCCGAAAGATAATACAATGTTAGTGTGATATATTATCTGGTCCACACATTTCAACAGCCTACATATGTACAATTTAATTGGCACCATATATAAAAATTCAAGCATAATTAGACGTCATACTTGCTTAGGTTTTACTTTAATCTATATAAATTTAGGTTTTTTTTTCTGTTAGGCTTAAATTCTAACATAATTGGCACTCTAGCAAGTCTTGGCCAAAATCAATTGCCACATGCAAGTTCCTCTCCCCGGAGTGTCTGTTAGCTCGATAGACCTGCAATTATAGGAAATGATGCAACACCTGGTGCAACATCAGGTGTGACATCAAGATGGAGCTAGGAACTGAATAGAGTGATCGATGGATCTACTTGATGCGTTTCACATAGTGGTGGGCACATTGGCCGTGCCTCGATGGGCCGGCCCGGGGCACGGAAGGCACGGCACGGCCCAAGCCCGGTCCGGCTCATTAGCGGGCTATGCCGTGTCAGCTTGTTACTGTAGTTCAGGCCGTGCCGGGCCCAAAAACTGAGCACGACAGGCGGCACGGCCCGGCACGGCCGTGTCCGTGCTGGCTTGGCCCGGCGACGGCACGAAGGCCCAGAGCACTCCGCGCACGCCGCCCGCGCCGGGGTAGGGCACGCGGCGGTGTTCGCCTCTGCGAGCTCGCGCCGTGCCACGCCACGCCACGCCGAGCCCCGCCGCGCCGCCGCGCCGTGTTGGCGGTGTCTTCTTGGCCGCCCGCGCCATGGCCGAGTCTGAGGAGAGAAGCGACGGCAATGAGCGAGGGAGGGGAGAGGAGGGCCTCGACCGGGGGCGGCGAGGTGGCCGGGCGGGGAAGCGAGCCGGCGAGGAAGAGGGAGCGGGAGGCCGGCGGCCGCCGGGCAAGGCGCGGCGGGGCGGGCGGCATGGGGAAGCAAGCCGCGGGGAGAGGGAGAGGAGGGAGGCGCGCGGCGGGGTTGGGCGAGGCGGGCGGGGGAAGCGAGCCGGTGGCGAGGGGAGCGGAGGCCGGGCAGCGGGGCGAGGCGGGCAGTGGGAGAGGAGGGGAGGCGGGCGGCGGGGGCCGGGCGAGGTGGGCGAGGCGGAGCGTGGGGGTGGGCGGGGGGCAGGCCGGCAGGACTGGACTCGGCCTCGGGCGCGTCACGCGCGTGAGCGCGCAGCGCGAGGGAATCCTCCCGGGAGAGAAAAGGTAAGGGAGAGAGGGAAAAAAAGAGGGGAAGCGATAGGGAAATTTAGCTTTTTTTTGTGTATCAGTGTATGCATGTCGAGAAATTTAGCTTTTGTGTGTGCATGCATGTCAATCGATACTCACACTTGAATTTGCAACGACATAAAGCATTCAACGAGCACGACCGCGCCTCAATTGAAATTGAAAGACATAAAGCATTCAACGAATGAATTTTCATCATGCACGAGCACGGCCGCGACTCATTTGAATTTGCAACGACAGCGGAACAACAATTTAACGCGTGACATGATATAAAGTTGCTTTGTCATATTCGTACTGTACTCCCGCGTGTCATTTGAATTTACAACGACAGCAGAACAACGGTTATTTCGCTGGACACACTATAAAGACAGGGGATGGCTTGCATTTGTTCTGCACAACTCTATCGCGCTCTCCCTTCTTGCCCATTTTTGCTCAGGCGCTCAGCACAATCTGCACATCTCTCTCTATTTGCTTTCTATTTTTTGCTCTCTCGTTGTGAAATAAAATGTTTCGCAAGAGCAAGAGCAGGAGAGCACGCCCGCACTCTCCTAGTCCCCCTCGTCAGGATCAAGAGATCGACCCATGCCAACTCTCCACCAGCGTGGGAGACTACGGCATGGATGACCGTCATCTGGACGGCACGCACGGTATCGAGGATGCCTCATACACTCCGGATGCACCGAGCTCGGATGCTGCTACCTCGGTGCATGCGGGACGGGCGTCAATATCCACACCAAACACGCAGCCCGACATATCGATATAGCCAGCACGGGCGTCCATAGCCGGCAATCGACGCGCGTGGTGCTGGCAACATATGGACAGAACCGTCGAAATTGTGGACGGACGTGAGGTAGTGTATGCTGTTTGCAAGTACTGTCAAGCTAAACTATCTGCACGTGCATGTGGTCATCTGAAGAGACACGCGGAGAATTGCTTGAGGAAGATATCGGCCGGACGGAGGCCGGGCGAGGGCGTGCAGGCATAGCTCAATTTCAACACCGACGGTTTGGTAAGCACATGGGTATACAACGCTGACGTAGCTAGAGACGAAATTGCACGTTACATAGTTACGGAGGATCTTCCGCTTAGAACGGGTGAGAGCTCTAATTTTGAGAGATTGGTGCAACGTGGTTTTTGCCCGCAATACCAACATGTTAGTAGAAGAACAACTACATGTGATATTTGTAAAATATTTACAAATAAACTAGAAATGTTAAAACAGATCTTTATGACACTTAGTTTTTCCTTTGCATTAACATCTGACATATGGACTTCCTCTCAACAAAGAGCAGCATATATTAGTATTGTTGCGCACTACCTAGATGACGAGTACGTACTAAAATAAAGGGTCATAGGGTTTAGGCCAATCTCGGAGTCACACACCGGACATGCTATCGCTACCCGTATACTTGAGGTTGTTAATGACTTTAAAATAGAAAGTAGAATTGTTTCCATTACTCTTGACAATGCATCAGCTAACACAACGGCTATGGAGCATCTCTCACCGCACTTGGAGACTTATATTGGAGGTTTTGTACTCCACCAGAGGTGCGTATGCCATATTATTAATCTCATTGTACAGGCAGGTTTGCATGTAATGAAACCTACTTTGGAGGGGATACGTAGTGCTATCGATTTTATTACTAATTCACCTATAAAGTTTGCCCAGTTCTCAGAGTACTGCAAGGACAACAATATGAAACCAATAAGATTCAACCTTGATATGAAGCTTAGATGAAACTCAACTTATACTATGCTGCATCGGTGCGAAGACTACGAGCACATTATCACTGTCTTCGTCAACTGCAATAATGGTAAGGTATTGGTTACTGACGCGGATTGGATAACTGCTAGCCATTTTCGTAATTTTAAAAAAAATTACGACGCAACTAAAAAATTATCCGGTGTGTACTACCCAACTTCTTGCTTAGTCATCAAGTGGCTTTGGCTTATTGCTAATGCTTTTAAAGAAAATAGAGATAATTATGTTTTACGTTCCATTATAGAACCAATGGAGCAAAAAAATTTAAAATATTTTCAAGCTATTCCACATTTGTACTGTTTTGCTGTCATTTTGGATCCTCAGAGAAAATTTTCTTACTTGCAGAGCGCCTTCGAGAGAATAGGTGAGGCATTCGATCTTGATTTCTCCGAGGCCTATACTCATGTTTATAACGAGTTTTTCAGAGTTTTCGATAAATATTACGAGAAGTTTGGCACCAGAAGTGAAGCACGAAGATTTACCTCAACAACGCAACAAGCACGAGGCAGTTCGATCGCTTCAAACATGTGGAAGAAGCTAAAAGGCAAATCGTCTGGTTCATCTTCCGAAACGCCGAGCAGGCCGCAATGGAATCCACGAGTAGAGATCAACCACTACCTCGACACGCTTTTCATGGAGTCTGAGCTTGACATGAACGAGGAAAATCAACTTAACTTGCTTTTGTGGTGGAAGAATAACCAACGTATTTACCCCATGCTATCCCATTTCGCACGGGATGTACTTACGGTTCCGGTGTCCACTGTCTCGTCGGAATCCACTTTCAGTTTGGTGGGGAGGATACTTGAACCGAGGAGGTCGTCTCTCACACCTGAGATGGTTGAGGCAATTACATGCCTCAAAGACTGGGAGCGTGCAGATGAGAGGACACAACATCAGCTAGAGGATCAGGAGATCACGGAAGCGATAGCCGACTTTGACAATCTCAGCCTCGGGTAGTCTATGTATATAAACGTAGTTACTGTACTCTTTTCCTTACCGGGGGTACCCCACACCGGGGTGTAAGATTTTTAACGAGGCAGTAACTCTGTACATGTTTAAGATTTAACAAAATTTACTTCTTTTTCCCCAATATTTGTGTCCATTGCTAGCAATACTGATATCCACACAGGATGTTTCTTTCGCATGCTTTCATTTAGTCATTGTTTTGCGTGCACATTTCTTCTTGTCATTTATTTATTTACTTTGCTAATTTGTCCAGAGATACACAAGAGAACGAATGCGTGTTCGCTAATAATGATTTAATTAATTGGCACAATGCATGGCCCCACTTTATTTTGGATGATTTAAGCGAATGCGTGCTGGACAAGTAGCAAAACCGTTTTATTAATCCGGACCGTCGATTCGCTCGATCCAACGGTTGGATGCCCAACAACTTCAAACTTGGCAGTCACTATTCTGATTGCCAAGGATCTCTGTCCATGCGTGTTGCTCGATTGTAGATTTACATATTTCTTTGATCAAGGTTGCTATACATTCGCTGTACCGTAGCATCGCGTACGCACGCTACTACAAGCAAATTTGGGTCATTTCCTCTCGTCGCATTAGTGTAAATGGACCGGCCCGGGCCGCCAAAGACGGCAGGCACGGCGTAATGGGCGTGCTTGGGCTCGCCGAAGGTGGAGCCGGCCGCACGGCGTGCACGCACGACGCGGCCGCGGCCGCTAAGACCGCTCCGCCCGGCACGATGGGCCCGCGTGCGGACCGCCCGCACGACACGACGCCCACCTCTAGTTTCACATGAAAGAGGGCCCATAATTCTTTTTGTTCCGAAAGATCGAAAAGGCGACTAGAGGGGTGAATAGGAGCCAAATAAAATTTTCGAATAAATTCTCCCTAGAATTCAATCCACCAAAAGACCGTAAAGAAAGAATCAACCATCGATCGTAATTTCAAAACAGAGGCTCACCGCTTAAGATAGGGTGAACAAGAAAATCGTGACCGGTCGAGTAGCTCGTCGGATGAATAAGATCGCGAATCGGTCGTTAGTATCGGTCTGATGAACAAGACTCCCGACCAAGTGGTTTGATGAACAAGACTCCCGGCCGGAAGTGGTCGGGTGAATGTAACTCCCGACCGAAGTGGTCGGATGAACGTTGTTCGGGTGAACAAGACTCGACCAGATGAACAAGATTCCGATCTGCGGAGGTCGGTTAAACAAGACTCGATCGCAGAGGTCTGATGAACAAGATTCGGGTGAATAGTGTTGGATGAACAAGACTTCGACCGATGAACGAAGACGCCCGACCTACAGAGGTCGGATGAAGCGATCTCGGGTGAACAGTGTTCGATGGATAGTGCCCCGACCAATGAGCGAGACGCCCGACCTACTGAGGTCGGATGAACAAGATCGGGTCGGATGAACAAGAAAATCAGCACGATCTTAAAATGAATCGATGTAACTTTTGATCTACCGATCCAAAACAGGAAAATTGGTGTGCACCTCCTAAGGATGTCAGAACCTATTTCAATCATCAATCGAAGGAATTGATACCAAGGTTCCGTCCCTTTCGCTTAAACAAATGCAACACCAAAAACAGAGTCACGAACACGATTTCACCCCTAACTTGTGGTGAGAGTTGATGATCGTAATATCCTTGGATGACTCTACACAAATCACAGCAAGTAAGTACACGAAGAAACAACCCTTCAAACAAATAGAAACACTATCCAAAACTAGTCACGTAAATTGGTTTCTTGCAAAACTGAATAGAAGAGGTTGTAGATTGCCTAGATAATTGGGATATGATCTATAGAAGATTCATCCAAAGAATCTTTCATCCTTGGCAACAAGAACCGTAAGCCAATCAGACTAAAGAAGCGCAAGTCACACGCTTACGCACTTCAAGAACACACAGATTTACAAACTTGCAACAAGAACGCAATGATTGCCTAGATGATTGAAAGCACCGAATCTAGAGAAGAGTTCATCAATCATGAATTTCAACAAAGACTCGAAGCATGTAGAAGGAGATGAGGCAAATCCAAATTACGTAAAGAAAATTGCAAGTAAGTAAATGCGAATTTAGATAATGTAATTTAAGTGCGAATGTAAATACGTAAGAGAAATGAAACAAGAACATAGATGAAGAACATTTCATTTTCGAAGGGAGGTTTACAAAGCCTCACAACAAAGTGGGCAAAACTCAAATGAGCAAAGCAAAACCTCGGAACCTTCAGAGAGGGAAGGCTGCCCTACCCTCTATTTATAGTGACACAGGATCAATTCCCACCCTTGGATATCTTGCTTCAATCCTAAGCCAACATCCAAGAGCCAGGATTTGATCCTTACATCGCCACTCTCAACAACTCTCAACTACTCACGTAGACTTTCCTCACCGCCACCACGTCCCCTGTGGAGACACCCTCTCCCTGCCTAGTAGCGAGCTAGGAACACCTACCACCCTTGGATGAGCCTCTAAACCCTAGAGCACTCCATCAAGGGTGAGATTTTACCCACTCACACAGCTATGCATGGGTGACCCAAACCCAACAACACAACGGGTTTTGCACTGCTCAAAGCATACCAACTTGACCCGCTTCTCTCTCTTCCCGATCGCGATCCAACGGTCCTCCTCGATCGAGCAGCTCCAAGTTAGCATCTCATCCATTCCTTTGTCTTCTTGGCTTGCGGCTACTCCCGGCCTCACCATCTTTGGCGACACCCGATCATCCGACCTCGGCTCTCGGCCTAGTCCTCGATCCCCTTCGCCTCACCATGACCTAGCTCCAAAGTCCCGCAACCATCATAGACAAGGAAACCACATCACATAGCAATGTCCAACAACACATATCCATCTCAACGAAAGATATACACTTCATCGCCAAAAAACCTCGACCACACATGGTCCGACCACCGGTCTCCATCCCGACCACGGACGACCACCGGTCTCCATCCCGACCACTCGAGGTCCGACCATCGGTCTTCGTCCCGACCACTCGGGTCCGACCATCGGTCTTCTTCCGACCACTCGAGGTCCGACCATCGGTCTTCGCCCCGACCACTGGGTCCGACCATCGGTCTTCGCCCCGACCACTCGGGTCCGACCATCGGTCTCCGTCCGACCACTGGGTCGGACGATCGTTTCCAACCACCACACTCGGACCACTGGGTCGGATGACCGGTCTCCAACCACCAAAGCTCGGACCACTCTGGGTCGGACAACCGGTCTCCGACCAACCAAAGACCGACCACTGGTCGGATAACGGTCTCCGACCAACCAAAGACCTAACCACTGGTCGGATAACCGGTCTCCGACCAACCAAAGACGACCACTCGGATCAAACTCAAATTCAAGCACAACAGTTAAACCACGTCAATTACTCATCACCATCGTGATAGACTCCACATGGTCTTTCAATCTCCCCTTGATGAGTATATTGACAAACACTAAAAGGCATAAATTTGAGTTTGTAAAGCAATTTGATTGCAAAACCAAACTTGGTCCAGAGAGAAAGATATAAAATCATGACCAAGTTGGCAGAAGATTTTAGAGCAAGATCATGAAAAGAGCAAGTTTTCTACAAAAGCTCTAAAAATCAATCATAAGTGCCAAATGTGATATGATCCATAAGAGATAGCAAAGATTTACAAAGATCATAAGAGATAGCAAGCTTTCACATTTTTATCTCCCCCTTTTCTACATTTTAAATGATGCCTTTTCTACATTTTCTCCCCTTTTGGCAATATAGGCATCAAAATGGAATTTTCTCTCTTTTTTGTTTGTTTTCTCCTTTATATATGTATGCATGAAATGCATCCTAAGTGAGCTTTGAGAATTATCCAAGTGATCACAATGACAAGATATGACACCAAGCTAGTCAATTTAGAAAATGGTGAACTAGGATGTCTGCAAGAACAAATTCATTTGGCTCACAAGCTTGGTTTACAAGATTTTATTTTAGCAAGATTTGAACAAGTGCAAAACTTAGCAAAAGTTTCAAAGCTAGAAGCCAAGACCACTCATAGGATCAAATGGAAAACCTAGAGTTCAACCTACTCAACACTTTGGGGAATCTTGAAGTACATATAGAGTCCTTCGAGTTCATTTTTCAATTCATGCAAATTCTTCTTCTTTGATATTTTGAAAGACATAGCGGGTGCAAATGTTTGACATTATTTGCATTCTTTACCCACTTATGTTTTTGTTATTTGCATTTCTTAATGGTTGACTCAAGCCATGTTCGATCACCCCAAGAGTAACTCTTAAGAGAATGATCTTGGTCATACACTATATATTCCAAGTTCATCCCAAGTGCAATGGGAGGCGCTCTAGAATATATAGTGTTGAGTTCAATTTTGCACAAAAAGAGTCAAGTTTTTCTTATTTTAGCATATATGAGCAATTTTGAAGGACTAAAATATGGATCAAGCAAGTTTCACCCAAGTTGCTATAGGGACTCTAGAGAACTCCATAAATTCACAATTCATGGTAAAACCTCTAGAGAAGAAACTTTAACAAGAAAAAGCAACATGTTTTCATTTAAGATTTTCAATTTTCAGATTTTAACAAGCTTAGTATCATAGATGAACTTGGATAGACCTAAGCTAGTGATTTTCTTCAAAGATGTAGCAAGGTGCATTACATGAAAGATTGAATCAATTGCATAATATACAAAGCTCATAAAATGTAAAATGCAGTCTAAATGCAATGCATGAACAGATTCCCAAACTCCCCTCAACAGCTTGAATCAATTTTAGGCTCAAATCTGGTTAAAGTTGAGTTATTATCAAGATTAGGCATAAAGAAGACCCAAATGAACTCAATAAAACCAGAAAAAATGCAGAATGGGGAGAAGAAGTCGAGAAACTGCAAGACTGGATGGCTATTGAGCATAGATAAGATAGAAGAGACTCACTATCGCTCAGATGGCTCTTATCTTCTCTAGAGACTAACATAGGGAAGTCGACTCTAGATCCCAACTAAGGAGTGCACACGCACTCTGTCTACCTGGAGGCCCAAAACACGCTAGACTTATAAGGCGTGAGGGAACTCAACCTAGAGAGAAGAGAGAATGACTAATCACGCATGATAGCAACCTAAAGCATAAGATAAGAGGTCCATGGAAGACATGCTAAGTGAGTGAACTCAACTTAAGAAAACAAGCCCAAAGTCACCCGGAAGAAAGGAAAAGCTGAAAGAAAATATATAGTACATAATATACAAACCAGCTCCCCCTCAAGATAAGCCGATGGGCTCACGACTCCAAGCTCACTCCTCAAGGCAACAAACCCGAGCTATCCAAAGGCTTGGTAAAGATATCGGCTAACCGGTGGTCACCATCTATGAATCAAGCACGATATCACCCTTCTCCACATGGTCTCTAAGGAAGTGATATCTAATATCAATGTGTTTGGTCCGAATGTTGCATCGGGTTTTTAGCAATGCAAATAGTCAAGTGTTGTCACGTAAGAGTGGCACACTCTCTATTTCTAACCCATAGTCCTGCAAGGTCGATCTCATCTAGAGCACTGACTACAAAGAATCGGGTGCAAAGAACATACTCACCTCGGTGGACTGGCAACCCTGCATCGCTTCCTAGATGACTAAGAAACAAGAGAAGTGCCAATGAATTGGCAAGTGCCGAAGTGCTTTTCCTATCTATCCTACACCAAAGAAAGTCGGCATCGGAAAAGGCTCTAAGAGATAGACAAGAAGAAGAAGAGTACCAAATACCATAATCGGTGGTGGCACGAAGGTACCAAGATGTGCTTGACCGTCTTTGGCGGTGAGAGGCGCGAGGAGAAGCTTGAATCGAGCGCATGCACACACAAACAAAATGTATGTCCGGCCTCGGCGTTGAGGTACAAGAGGGAGCCGATCATGCTCAAACTCCTTTTGATCGCAGGCTCACCATCCTCATCGGGCTCGAGGACAGCGGTGGTGGCCATAGGAGTCATCACCGCTTCCCATCGACATGTCGAGCGCCTCAGAGGTCACGTATATTTGCCTTGATGCAAGAGAGTACCTCCGAGTCCGCTTGATTTGAAGCCAAGAAAGTAGCTCAACTCGCCCATCATACTCATCTCAAACTCAGACTCATCACATCGTAAAACCGAGAGACAAGAGAATGAGAGGAGCCACCAAAATGATATCGTCCACATAAATCCGGACAAGAAGAAAATGAGACTCATGGTGTCTGATGAACAGAGTTTTGTCTACTATGCCCATTTTAAAGTCATGGCTGAGAAGATAAGACTTGAGCCTCTCATACCATGCTCTGGGGGCCTGCTTGAGTCCATACAGAGCTTTGGAAAGCTTGAAAACATGACTCGGAAACTTGGGGTTCTCAAATCCTGGAGGTTGTTTGACATAAACCTCTTCCTCAATATAGCCATTGAGAAATGCACTCTTGACATCCATTTGATAGAGCTTGAAGCCCGGGATGCGTAAAATGCAAGCGGGATCCTAATAGCCTCTAGCCTAGCTACAGGGCAAAGGTCTCCTCAAAGTCAAGACCTCAACCCGAGAAAGCCCTGTGCAACTAGTCTAGCCTTGTTGCGAATGACAACCCCATCCTCACTGCTTGTTTTTGAACACCCACTTGGTCCCAATGACATTATGACCGGATGGGCGCCTACAAGTCGCCGGACTTTGTTCCTCTCAAAGTTCTCAAGTTCTCATGCATGGCATTAATCCACGACTCATCGGATAATGCATGAGAAACATCCTTTGGCTCAAAAGAGGCAACGAAGGCGAGTGAAGATGAGAAGAAGACAGATCCGTTCTTGAGCGTGTGACACGCTCGAACAAATCGCCGATCATTTGATCGGAAGGATGACGTCTCGAATATGACGGGAGGACTGTAAGGTATGGCCTCTACCTCTTGAATGTAAGAGATAGGAGCAGAGCCACTACCAAGGAGAGTCGGAAGGCAAGGGTCGGTCTCCCGAGGTGCGTAAATGGAAACAGAGGCACCTCGGTGTAGAGGGCTGGATCGGATGGAACACCATCATCTCCATTATCCTCATCCTCTACAAAAATGGTCTCAAGGAAGAAGAAGAGCTCAAACATCGTGTCTAGCTCCCGGCTAGCCTCATCAAAGGTCACATCACGGTCTCTATGATCCTATGCGCATCAACACCTGCACTTATAGCTACGAGAAGAAGACGAGTAACCTAGAAAGATACCATCGAAGAGCGAGACTCAAACTTATCTAGGTTACTGGACTTCAAGATAAAACACTTGCAACCGAAAACGCGAAAATGGGACACTGTGGGCTTTCGCCCATACCTCAACTCATAAGAAGTGCGATGCAAATGTGCTCTCAAAAACACGCGATTAGACACATGGCAAGCAAGACCTATAGCCTCACCCAAAACTTCCTAGAGTACTATACTCATCTAGCATCGTCCCGCCATCTCAACTGTGGTCCTGTTCTTCCTTTCCACTACGCCATTCTCACGAGGGGCGAGGGAGAAGAGAACCGATGCTCTAAACCGGACTCCACACAAATGCTCTCAAAGTAGGAATTCTTGAACTCCGTGCCATTATCACTCACAGATAGCTCGTAATGCACCGGGAGCTCAATAGACAACCCATCGACCAAACCCTCAAGTGAGAAAAAATCTCATCCTTTGAGGCCATGAAGAATATCCAAGAGTATCTAGAAAAATCATCAACGATGACAAGAACATACCACTTCCTCCCGCCGATCGCACTCTAGCCGACCAACAAAGGTCCATATGTAAAAGCTGTCCCGGTGCATCACCATCACTACGGTGGATCGGAGGATGAGAAGCGAGAACCATCTTGCCATGTCGGCAAGGAGAGCAAACTAAGTCTTTGACCATCTTGAGTTTAGCGGACTCGAATGAGATCGTGGTCGCTAACTCGGTCAAATGATCAAAACCAATGTGGCCAAGTCTCCTATGCCGAAGGAGAGATCACGGACTCGAAGCAATCAAACATCAAGAGAGTCTCCGGAAGAAGCGGAAAAATCAGCACGAAAGACTCTCCCAAATCTAGAAATCCCGCAAACTAACCCTCCTGATGAATCAAGGATTCTGCAGACATTACTCTTGAAGCTTACCTCGAAAGAGTCATCGATAAGCTGAGAAACAGAGAGCAGATTGTATTGCAGCTTACTTACTAAGGCAACATCTTTAAGAATGAAATTTTGGTTAATGCAGATGGTACCTTTAGCAATGACTCTACCTGAAGATGCATCCCCAAAAGTGATTAACTCATCACCGGGGGCTCGGACTAGGGAAGAGAACCATCGAGAATCTCCGGTCATATGGCGAGAACAACCGGAGTCAACAATCCAAACATCTCCCTTCCCCATCCGACCAACCTGATCAAGACATAAGAGAGAAAGATGACTCAGTACTGGGATAGAGTGAAGACTTGGGAACCCAATACTGAACCACATGACGCTCTCAGTACCGATCCACGTATGCATCGACTCGAGTGTCTCTCTGCCGTTTAACTATCACACGATCAGAAGCAGCTCGTAGATGATCTAGGAGTCAAAACTGGGTTGGCCTGCCGTGGTGCAAAAGCCGAACCACCCCAGTAAGGCTGCCTGAATCTCCTACCAGAAAACACCTCACGCCGCTGATATCTACCTCGATGGGAAGAACGAGGAATATCAAGAGGACGGCGGAAAGACTGACTACGAACAGCTCCAAGACTAAAATTCGAAGAACCAGCATGAAAACCAAGTCCTGGACGCTGCCCAAAAACAGGCGACTCTCTAACCTGTCTAGAAGCAGTGTGTGTCTTAGGAGCACTCAAAGTCTAGGGATGACCCTGAATACCCCTAAGAGCAGCAACACGATCACGCCGAGTGATCTTGGCGCGCCTAAAGCAAAAATCTACTAGGTGACCATCCTTCTTACAGAAGGTGCATGTATACTTCGCCTTGCTAGAGGCGTAGCAATAGGAGAAGCATCCTTCAGTCAAGTCCCATGGACCACACCAAGAGACTGAACACGGTGGTGCTCACCCGGGAGCTACCACAATCTCACCACTCTTGGATGCACGCACAATGGTAGGAGGATGTGCCTAGCGTGCTCCAAGTAGTCAAATCCTAGACCCCGATTAAATCACGATCTTAGATTGGTCTAGAATGAGATTGCTTCTTCTTGCCTCCAACAAACTTCTCGAGAGTGCTCATAAGATACCGCAATCTCGGAAGAAAGAAGCACAAGAAGAGCAGGGGAAGAAGAAGAAGAACCGTAAAGATGAGCTCTCTCAAAGACGTGCATTTTCTCCTCAAGACGGCTGCCTCAATCTTGAGGGCCTCACAAGAAACGCAAGACGCATTTCTAATTCTATGGGCTTGGTCTTCTAATTTCTTCCTAAGCTCGACATGGATTTTATCCAAGTCCCCACAATCTCAAGACATCGCAAGCAATATTTTTGTGACTTATCTAGTAAGTCCTTAGCAAGTTTAGCACACTTGACATTCTGTGGTTTCATTGTCAAGTTTTAATTGCTTCTGACCCTCACATGAGCCGATTGGATCCTTAGAAGCATGTGATTCAAGTTCATTGTTTCTAGCGTAAAGCTTTCTAAGGTGTTCGCTCATGGCATCAATTTGTAAAGCAATTTAGGCAATTAGCACAAGAGGAGTAGAGTGAGCATTAAGAAAACTAGCTTCTCTGAAATATCATCAATAGAACTAGTGCTAGCATTCTTCATCCTAAGACCATCAAGTTCAAGCAAGCACACTATCATGTATGGTCCTTAGGTTCTCCAACTCCACAAGAACAAAGATCACAGAGAACACGGTCATCGGTGACTCGGGAGGAGAAGATCTAAGTGAAGCTAACTCCGAGTCAAGGTACCTACTTCCTTCTCTAACTCGTAACACCTCGACCTAGCCTTAGCATGAAACTTGCCTAATTTACGAAGGCATTTAACTCGTCGTAGGTGGGTACCTCATCCGTGTCATTTGACTGGCTCGGAGTCGCTTACTTCAATGGCGCCTGCCATGAAGCACATGCCGGAGAAGTCATCGTTGCCCTTCACCTTCTCTTGCGGATCGTCCTCGCTTGCATCGCTCCAGTTCTCCGTGTCAGAGAGCTCGATGTCGCCCAAAGTCTGGCGAGGACCCGTGAAAGAGCTTCTTGTTCTTGGCAAAGTTGCGGTACTTCTTCTTCACGGCTCACGAGCCGGGCCTTCTTGTTGCGGTTCTTGTCGGTGTAGTCGTTCTTGCCCGAACCGCCTTGTTCGTTTTTGCCCTTCTCCAGCTTGGGACAGTTTGCTCGAATGTGGTTGGGGCCACCACACTCGAAACAGGTGATCATCCCACCTCTCTTCCTCTCTCTCACTCTCTTGTATGCATATGAAAATTTGCGAGCAAGAAGAGCAAGCTCATTTTCTGAAATTTTTCCAGCTTGGTCATCGCTAGCTCACAAAGGGCGAGAGAGAGAAACCAATGAAGAATCGAAAGAGAGGATCCAATGGGATCGGTGACCAAAGCCATCGATCGAGACTTCGTCTTCCGCGAGACGACGTCGATCTCATGAGTCTTGAGGCGGAATAAAGCCCGCCAAGAGTCAAAGTCGATAAGTCGGTGGTGTCCTTGATGGTGGTCACCTTCATCTCCCGCACCGAAGGTCGAGTGCGGTCAAGAAATGCCGAGCATTGTCCGAGTCGGGGTATATGCAACCGATCGCTCGAGGTCGCCGAATCTTTGTAAACCGACCAAAGCACTCGTCAAGACTCTCACCGCGTGTTGTTCAAACTTGTTGAACTCACGCTTGAATTGGTCCTGTCGAACCGTCTTGATTTGGGTAGTGCCTCATGGTAAGCATCAAGGGTCACCCAAATCTCATGAGCGTAACGAAGGTGAGAAATCCTATCGTACTCATCTGCGACTAAGGCCCAGATGAGGATGTTCCTTGCCTTAGCATTTGCCTCAACGTCACCATATTGCCACCGTGACGTTCTCATCGGCAGAACCTCATACGGAGCTTCACCTTCGCCATATCGGGAAGCCACAGGCGTGATGTACGACTCCATCCGAGATTTCCAAAAGGAAAATCAACTCCAGAGAAAATAGGAGGCTTGGTGGAATACTTGTCCATCGCCATGGCTCTAGAGACCGGTCAAGATCTAGAAAGAGCGAACGGCTCGATACCAATTGAAAGATCGAAAAGGCGACTAGAGGGGGTGAATAGGAGCCAAATAAAATTTTCGAATAAATTCTCCCCTAGAATTCAATCCACCAAAAGACCGTAAAGAAAGAATGAACCATCGATCGGGCAATTTCAAAGCAGAGGCTCGACCGGTTAAGATAGGGTGAGCAAAGAAAAGCTGACCTGGTCGAGTAGCTGTCTGATCGGATGAAGATCGCGAATCGGTCGTTAGTATCTGGTCGGATGAGCGATACTCCCGACACGAAGTGGTCGGATGAGCGAGACTCCCGACCGGAAGTGTTGGGTGAATGAACTCCGACCGGAAGTGGTCGGATGAGCGATGTTCGGGTGACAAGTACCCCGACGGATGAGCGGTACTCCGATTGCGGAGGTCGGTTAAGCAAGATACTCGATTGCAGAGGTCGGATGAGCGAAGCTCGGGTGAATAGTGTTCGGATGAAGCAAGACTCCCGACCGATGAACGAGACGCCCGACCTACGAGGTTGGATGAGCGAGACTCGGGTGAGCGGTGTTCGATGGATAGTGCCCCGACCAATGAGCGATGACGCCCGACCTACGAGGTCGGATGAGCGATGCAGACTGGGTCGGATGAGCGATAAAATCAGCACGATCTTAAAAGCAATCGATGTAACTTTTGATCTACTGATCCAAAACAGGAAAATTGGTGTGCACCTCCCTAAGGATGTCGGGAACCTATTTCAATCATCAATCGAAGGAATTGATACCAAGGTTCCGTCCCTTTTCGATTAAACAAATGCAACACCAAAAGCAGAGTCACGAACACGACTTCACCCCTAACTTGTGGTGAGAGTTGATGATCGAGAATATCCTTGGATGACTCTACACAAATCACAGCAAGTAAGTACACGAAGAAACAACCCTTCAAACAAATAGAAACACTATCGAAAACTAGTCACGAAATTGGTTTCTTGCAAACCGAATAGAAGAGGTTGTAGATTGCCTAGATAATTGGGATATGATCTATAGAAGATTCATCCGCAATCTTTCATCCTTGGCAACAAGAACCGTAAGCCAATCGGGACTAAAGAAGCGCAAGTCACACGCTTACGCACTTCAAGAACACACAGATTTACAAACTTGCAACAAGAACGCAATGATTGCCTAGATGATTGAAAGCACCGAATCTAGAGAAGAGTTCATCAATCATGAATTTCAACAAAGACTCAGAAGCATGTAGAAGGAGATGAGGCAAATCCAAATTACGTAAAGAAAATTGCAAGTAAGTAAATGCGAATTTAGATAATGTAATTTAAGTGCGTAATGTAAATACGTAAGAGAAATGAAACAAGAACATAGATGAAGAACATTTCATTTCCGGAAGGGAGGTTTACAAAGCCTCACAACAAAGTGGGCAAAACTCAAATGAGCAGCAAAAACCTCAGAACCTTCAGAGAGGGAAGGCTGCCCCTACCCCTCTATTTATAGTGACCTGGGATCAATTCCCACCCTTGGATATCTTGCTTCAATCCTAAGCCAACATCCAAGAGCCAGATTTGATCCTTACACCATCACTCTCAACAACTCTCAACTACTCACGAGACTTTCCTCACTGCCACCACGTCCCGGGGAGACACCCCTCTCCTGTCTAGTAGCGAGCTAGGAACACCTACCACCCTTGGATGAGCCTCTAAACCCTAGAGCACTCCATCAAGGGTGAGATTTTACCCACTCACACAGCTATGCATGGGTGACCCAAAACCCAACAACACAACGGGTTTTGCACGCTATTCAAAGCATACCAACTTGACCCGCTACTCTCTCTTCCCGACCGCGATCCAACGGTCCTCCTCGATCGAGCGGCTCCAAGTTAGCATCTCATCCATTCCTTTGTCTTCTTGGCTTGCGGCTACTCCACGGCCTCGGTCATCTTTGGCGACACCACGATCATCCGGACCTCGGCTCTCCCGGCCTAGTCACGATCCCCTTCGCCTCACCATGACCTAGCTCCAAAGTCCCGCAACCATCATAGACAAGGAAACCACATCACATAGCAATGTCCAACAACACATATCCATCTCAACGAAAGATATACACTTCAGCGGCCAAGCAAAACCTCGACCACACATGGTCCGACCCACGGTCTCCATCCCGACCACGGACGACCACCGGTCTCCATCCCGACCACTCGAGGTCGACCATCGGTCTTCGTCCCGACCACTCGGGTCCGACCACCGGTCTTCTTCCCGACCACTCGAGGTCCGACCATCGGTCTTCGCCCCGACCACTCGGGTCGACCATCGGTCTCCGTCCGACCACTCTGGGTCGGACGATCGTTTCCAACCACCACGGCTCGCACCACTCGGGTCGGATGGTGGTCTCCAACCACCAAAGCTCGGACCACTCGGGTCGGACAACCGGTCTCCGACCAACCAAAGACTCGACCACTGCAGGTCGGACAACCGTCTCCGACCAACCAAAGACGACCACTGGTCGGACAAGCGGTCTCCGACCAACCAAAGACGACCACTCGGATCAAACTCAAATTCAAGCACAACAGGCTAAACCACAGTCAATTACTCATCACCATCAGGGATAGACCTCCACATGGTCTTTCAGTTCCCTATATGATGAAATAACTATTTACTTATAAATGTTTCACTACGACACAAGCTTGATAGCAAAGCATTCAATTTCTTAATATAGTTAAGGGAGTGATCGATGGACTTAAAGCATATCAGAGGAAAGAGGGCCCATAATTTGCTTTTTTTCCTTGTACTATAAAAGAACTATTTACTTAGGGTCTATTTGTTTTAACTTTGGATTTTCTAAAAACTGATTCTGGATTGTGGTTGTAGAAAAGCTGATTCTTCAAAAGCTGAAATCTAAAAGCACATATGAAGTGGATTGTAGATTCTAGTGTATATGGGTAGGCTGGATTGTGAGAATCGGATTCTAAAATCGGATTGTTTATTTTTTATTCTGCTTTTCAGACCGGAATCCATAATCAAAAGCTAAAACAAACATGCGCTTATTAATGTTTAATTTCCTCTCTCTACATTTTATATTTGATAGATCTATTAATGGCAAACTTTCGGTGTAACTATTCCAAGACTATTGTTTCTAACGCATCTTAGGAGTGTTAATTCTGCTTTAAAAAACTTCTAGTATGGTTTTTTTTTAGTTTATGTCCTGTTTACTTTAAGGTAGTTAACTAAAAATTGAACGGCCAGCAGAGCGGAAGGAGGGACGGCGGCGGCCCACGGTGTGCGGAGAGGTGGGGGCGCGGTGTCAGCACGGTGCAAAGGGAGAGCGACGGTGCGGAGCTCAGCTGCTGGCAACGGTGCGCGGAGGGTGGCACCGTTACAGTATTTTTCGGTTTTTTTTTTGCTGTGCAGGAGTAGCATGCATCGACCGTTGTGCAAAGGGAGAGCGATTTGTTTTGGAACTAATTGTTTCGGTGACACGTGTCGGACTGGAGGCGCTGCAACGCCTTAGTTTGGATTCACGCCTGGGAGGCGCTGTTTTCGCGGGCCCAGAGGCTAATTTTAAAAAAATAGTTAAAAGAACCATAACAGTAAAAACTTCACTTGCGGATCATTCGACAATTTAGTCTTCGCATGAGGCGGTTGATCTCATATAAGTTATTTTTTTCTTTTCAGTAGAGGGACATGATCTTGCTTATGAAACAAGAGATTCTCGATTTGATTCTTTGTTACCTTAGTTTGGATTCACGATTTGAACCTCAATGTCACCAAAGAAATTCATACTTGTCATCTTTTGTGTAAAATTTAAACCCTAGAAAGAAAAAAAAACAGAAATAGATACAAGTTGAAGCTAGTAGGCTGCAAAACTTTGCGAAAACTTTGATATTTCTGGGGACTTCATTCCATGTGGTGACTGTGTGAGTTGTGCATAATAATTATATGCTTCCTTTCCGAATGGACACTACTAAAGTGGAAGGTAGTCAATTTTCTCATGGCATGTCATATTTTTCACCAAACAATATGCATAATTTAAAGCAAAAATTCTGAATCACTTTTGTATAATAAATTATGTCATTTTTGCGTGAAAAATCATTTATAAATTCTTATGTTCAAGGGAGAGTTTGCAGGTCTGAAGTCCGAACCGTTGGTTTTTGCCTTTTCAATTGAAGGGCCCAATTGGTTGTAAATGCGCGCAATAGCTGCATGTACGTCTCATATTGAACTGGGTTTTTCTCAGAGTAGTCATTGAGCTTGTTAAGCCGTTAACTCGTTTTGCCCGACCAATTCAAACAGAACCAGTCACGTTCTTCCATGTTGCTTCTCTGAAGAAAATTTGCAAAGCTCATTCTTGATGTAACCTAGAGTGCTAGATGAGGCGATGATGAAAGACAACACTGCGCACATTTGACCAAATGTGAAAGGAATGGGCTAATCAGAGTCTGTGTAGTTGTTCCAAAGGCGGATCTTAAAAATTACCTTAGAATTGACATGTGCAATTAACAAAATAAGGGGGTGATTCTTTATGGTTCACCCAATATATTTTGTCGAGGAACTGACTCCATCTTTATGTATCAAAGGAAGGTGGGAGGAAATGGGATTGGATGGGGGACATTTACATCCTGACGTCACCATGATCGATATAATTGTTCTCATGACATTCAGCACCTCCCGAGTACCTAATGTACAACACATGTACTTCGTCATTTTACACTCCCTAAAGTTAATTTGTATGAATTACGTACCATGTGTTGCCAGGTCAAATTGGATTCATTACACTCAACCGCTCCTAAGGACCTTGTGCTTTTGTCCTAGATTTAGCCATAAGTTTTATTATTAAGTTACAAATTCCTTTACATATACTATTCTTTGCCATGCACTTCCAACATTGGAGCGATTCATAATATTATGACATCAATGAACCGAACTAGACCGCAGTATCAAATTAAAGAGCAAAACATGAGATGATACATTGTTTCTCTTTTTTATGCTTTTTTGCCCTCTTGTAAAATCTTGTTATAGACGCATGTATTTTGCAATACACTTGGCATTTCTCCCTAGACCACAAACACAATATTTTGTTCAGGTGAACTTCATTAAGCTATATTACAAAACATGGTTAATTCTTGGGCATATAAGCTGTTCTCTAGAACAAACAAAATTGACCAAGCAAACCACATTGGCTTAAACTATAAAAATGCAACCTGCACTAGAATCTAATATGGCTGTGCCATAGTTGGTGGGTCATGATGTGCTTAATATTGTAACATGTATGCAACGCAGGATGCAGCTGGAGACCTCAACGTCAGTGCTGATGTATCTGCATAACTGCTAGTCCAAATACGTCGCCTTCAACCAATGCTTCGCCGAAGCTTCCTCCTCCATGGCGATCATTTCCACGGAAAAATTAAATTAGCTTCTAATAATCATTATTAATTTTTTGTTTTCTTTCAAAAATATTATTTTTAGTTTTGCAGGTCATTTTCTCCTCCATGTAGTAATTAAGTCTTGTAATGGTTTGGGGTCGATATGACTGTATGCAAGGAATCAAATTTCGTTTTTAGATAAAATCTCGCTTAGGTCGAAATCCAAAATTTCGGAGAAATCTTGTTATATCGGACAAATCTCGAATGAAATTCAAAAAAAAAATTCAAATCCAGAATTTTTTGGACCAAAATTTCGGGTGAAATATCTGAAATTTCGGGCGAAATTGCCGAAATTTTGGCAAATTTCAATTGAATGAAAAATGGTTCAAACAATTTTGAAATTGTGTGTGGAGATTCCTGACACATCAATGATGTTTTCATAAAAATTTCAGATGATTATAAAGTCTGAAGAATTTTTAAAAATTCGAACATTCCTATTGTCCTAATAAAACACTGACCGGCAAGTTTGAACCGAATGAAAAATGGTTCAAACCACATTAGCAAATTTTTTAATTTTCTATGCATGGTTATGATGCATCAATAATATTCTCATAAAATTGTGAGATGATTATCAAGCTTCATTAATTGTTAAAAATTCGAACAGTGCTACCATCCCGTTAAAAGCCTTCCCGGCAAATTTAAATAAAATGAAAAATGGTCCAAACCACGTTAGAAAATTTTGAAACTTTTGGATGGTCCTTATGTAATATTAATGTTTCTATAAAAGTTTTAGATGATGATAGTGCTTAAAGAATTTTTGAAAATTCTGACAGTGCTAAGTCCCAATAAAAGCCTGATTATCAATACATATATTTGCTTTAGCATCAAAAAAGGTTTAGATTTTTTAAAAATTTTACAGAAGGGTGATAAGGAAATTATTAAGATCTCATAATTTTTTTAATCATGATCACACTCCAGTGAATTTATAAAATTCTTACAAGGCACTCTACCATTTATGTTCTTTCTCTTTTTGATTTTTGAAATATAACAAATGAAGTTCAATGCTTACATAGATTTGATTGACCAAACAAAAAAAGTTGAATTTTTTTAAAATTTTATAGAATGGTACTAAGACAATTATTAAGCTCTCATAAAAATTTTGGATCATGATCACACTCTAGAAAATTTATAAACTTCTGACAGGGTTACTGTCCCAATTATGTTCATTCTGTTTTTTATTTTTTAAAAATAACAAATGAAGTTTAATTATTTTGAAATTTTTTCTATATGATCCTACAGTACTAAAGATAGTATCATAAATTTTTCAGAACATTATCAAGCTCTGGGACTTGACATGTTCGAAGCACATTTCAGTCAAAACTGCCCGATGTTGCGCATTAATTTAAAAATCACAACTCAAGATCATGGTAAATTAATATGAAGAGTCATAGAGTTACTGTCATGTCGAGATAAGCCATGTTAAATGTGTCTGATACGTACTGCTACCTATTTATTCATGAGAAAATACCGCCACGACGTACCCCTTGCAGTTAAAAAAAATGTTGCCATAGAATGCATTCAATCAAAATACTTAGTGTTGACCAGAAATTACCTTTAGAAATATTTAGATCAGCATATCAAAATGATACGAGTAGATTTATCTTAAAAAGTAACATAAACTATTTTAGTTTAATTTGGTTCTGCAAATATATTACGGTTAAAATTAGTGACCAAAGTTATATATCAGAGGGCGTGTAGTTGTCTATCCTGTAATTGCAGGGAATACGATAATAGCAAATAGCCCTCCAAATTAAGCTTATTGGTTCGTCTTTCAAGATTAACTCCTAGCCTAATATCACCACCTTCCTAATTTTAATGTAAATTTTCATGTATGCAGTTAAACTTTCACTCCCATAGCTATATACACACACTACTATAGACAAAGTCATTATAGACAGTTCTAAAAAGTTATCACAGACGGTTTTGTGAACCGTCTAAAAACATGAGTCAGTGATGGCAACGATGTATCATAGATGGTTCATGAACCGTCAGTGAAAACTCACATCAAGAACGGTTTTATTAAAGAACCGTCTGTGATATACTCCACATCACAGATGGTTATAGTAAAGAACCGTCTGTGGTATGTGATATATCACAGATGGTTCCTTATATGGAACCGTCTGTAATATTAGTTTTTACTGCTAAATGTTTTTTATTTATTGGCTAGCCACATGAAATACTAGCTATGCCCTCTGAAACAAGCAAATTACAAAGATTATCACAAGCAGATTACACATCACAAGTAGATTATATCGCAAGCAGATCACATATGACAGATTACATAACCACTTCAGAAATGAACTTAAATGTTATATTAACCAACATATCACAAATTACACCACTATTTCAGAAATCAATCAAAATATTATATTACCCAATGGAATGCGCAATTAGAATTGACAAATTCACAGAAGTTTCACAAATTAACCAAAAGAATGCTCAAGTTTCACAAATTAGGCAGCGTGAAATGTGCCATTTGGAGCTATGACCTCATTCATCAAGCAGCCAGAGAGGTGTTCTCGAATTGCCTCCAGATTGGTCTTCTTCAACGTAGTTGTAATACTGATCTTCTTTGTACTGATGAGGGTTCGTATGTTATGGTAAACGTTGAAGGCACATAGGTTATTTCCCTGTACCTGCTGGGCGCACTGTGAAAATAGAATTGGTTAGTTCCAAGGGCATTATTATAGACTAATACAGGATTATTGAGTACTAGTGGCTACCGAAAAGGAAAAATCGTGTTTTAACTTCGACGTGTCCTTGTGTGGTCCTCCACAAGTTCTATACACTTTGAATGAACTATGTGATTACAAAAAAGTTTGAATGCATTATGTGATTCCATTAGGTACAGAAGAGTTATCTATAGAGGAAATATGATTACTTGTCAATTAGTTTTCCGATAGGCTTTAAGTCGTGGCTGCCCTTACGTAAGGAATCAACGTAGCCAACCCGATTTTTTCTTGGTTCAAATACAATTAGAACCTAGTGATACCTACGCAGGGATAAAGCCATGGTTACTCAACCTAACTTTGAGTTGTGTGTAAAGTACAAATCAAAGTATAGCATGCAGGGCAACACTTACGACGGGTTGTACGGTAGAACTATGTACTTCGTATCGCGTTGAGCTAGCGATGCCTTTATCACATAATCATCGATGTAAGTAGCATTTTCTTTCATTATTTGGCTCGAGACTATGTGTGGGTCGAGAAAACCCACCGATTTTTTGTTCCTTTTCACTTCAAGGATTATGAATCTATATACACAAAAGCAAAGAGTTATATGATATTTATCGGTAATACACGAATGTATAGGCCGTGATTGCACACACTTACAATATCCATCATCTCATGAGTGGAACATCGATGGCGTCGAGGTTGAAGAGATTGGACAAGTCCTTAAAGTCGACCGTGAAGAAGCCCCCAAATGACTGGTTGAAATGATGCTCATGCTTGAAGCTGATTGAGAAACTCGTTGTGTGTTGCCTCTGGCTTTTTTTGCTTCTTCTATGTACCAATCATGCAATCTAATGAATTCTTTTGAAAGTTGTTGTAGGACCTCTTTCGTTAGTAAAGGCTCTCCTAGTTTGAATTTTTGGGCCAACAGGGCATATTCATATTCCAACTCCTTCATGATCTCCTTGGATTTTACCTTGTCTCCCTTTCCACTTTTGGTCATCTTCACAGGAGAGGAGCAGGATTAAAGTGTTTTATCGGCCTGCACTGATGCTCTAGGCACGATAGCCAATGGTGTAGGTCGGTTCGGTGCAACTGGTGGCTCCAGTAGCGCTGGTATCTCCACCGCAGCAGGTGGATCATGTTGTGCATGTTGCTTTGATGCTGGAGGATAGTCTCGAGTAAGATGTCCCTCTTGCGCCACTGGATGAATGTGTTAATGGTATGCCCTAGTGTCACGATCTCGTCATTTGGGGGCATCTCCATTAGGACGGGCTTGAAAGGTTCATTCACGCAGTCCACACTAACCTTCGTGTAACATGGTGCTACCGGGTGACCGTGAACAGTTGTCGCTTCGCTGATTGGATACATGCACCCCCAACCAGCCTACAAGACAATAGAGCTATCGGCAAGTCTCACTAGGAGCTTGCACGATGTGACCTCGTACAGGACGGTACACAATTAATTAGCTATGACGTCCAACATATTGTATGTACGGAGCATCCCAAACATATGTAGTACCTGGATGTCATCGACGGCAAATGTGCTGTCGTGTAGATCTATCTCAGGGGTAGACACATATCTGCTCCACCAGTGAGTGGGGCTGAACTGCGTTAGTGCTTCTAGGGCTTGTGCGGTCTATGTGAGTTTGTCCGTAGCCATCCTTAGCTTCCACCTTTCCTCAAGGCTTCTTAGCTTTTCATCAAACTGCGCTTTTAGCCTTGCCTCAATTTGTTCCTTAAGCTCTTTCTTAATCGACGCTACTAGGTATTCCTCGCGCTCGGCTTTGGCTCTTTTCCTACACTGGTACATGTCAGAGTCCTGTGGAAAATCCCATTTTCCAGGGGAGGAAAACGCCCAAGCCTCATGTGCGACCAGGGTGCTCCTTGCTTTCTAAGGCTGTTGATAGTATATCTTTCTCCCTGTCCGGCTGGAAAGAGGCTTGCGATGATTCTGAACTCAATGTTAGCTGCAAGAGCAAGGCATGTCATGTCACTAATAATTATGAATCAATTACAAATTATGTAGTTCGATATCTTACTAGGTGTTGGGACAATTCCTCGTCTGCAGGTTTTCTAAAGGATATGGTGCCCAAAGACGTGGTATTTGACCTCGCTCTCAGCTAGTTTCTGGCACGCGCGTCTTCGATCGAGGCAAATGGCAGGGACGCTCTTGTCAAAAGTGCCACCTAGTCCTCCCTCCTCCATTGCCTGCTCTTACCCGCATACCCGTGGTGCCGAGTCTATGGGGGTGGGTGTTCTGGGCCTAGAGGGCCTTGAGTGCTTCACTCTGAAGTATGAATTCTTCTGACGTCTTCATCTCAACAAATTGTTGCCATACGTCTTCGTCAATGAAACCATACTTAGAGAATGGAGTTCTTTCCTTCTTGACGTAATTTGTGATAAGCGTTCTTTTGAAGTTCTTCCACGCTTTTCCCGCCGCTAGCAATGCGTATCATCAAACTACGTGCACAACGTCTTCTAAGATCTCGAATGATGCAAAAATTTCTGTGACTATGTCGTTGCGCTCCTCGTCGGTCAGCGACTTCCAGGATGGATAAGTGATGGGCACCTATTCTCGTCCAACTATTCCGCACAAGCTTCGGAATGCATTCACTACCTTCAGTGGTTCGGTGGGGGCCCCATCCTGCGGATTGACCATCGTGATGGTATATCGGCTCTAGGGCCTTTTATTTATGCCTCTTAGACTGCATGTTGGTTTTCCTATCTTTGACTCATTAGATCCATTCGACAGCGAGGAATGAGGGGACGTCATCTTCATCAGATTAACCTAATCGACAAAAAAGGAATATTTTACTTGACATACATTCTTAAACATATTTTAGGGACATGAAATTATGTAAATAATATGAGCTTCTAGCGCACGCTGTTTGTTTTCTCAAACATAAAAAATACTAACATGTACACATTTTCTTTTGCAATATCTACCTTACAACATCATGTATTATAGACTAAAAACCAATTATATTTGACATACATTCTCAAAAAAAAGTATTGCTTCTCTACATGCAAATTAGTCTTGCTTGAGTAATGATATAGTAACAAATCACGCTGATCAATAAAAGGCTGTGCAAGTGTGTCATATGCCTTAGAATACTGCCCCAAAAAGATCATAAAGGTTGGATTTCTTACTACCACAATGGTGAAGGATGGCCAGAGGCCCTTTGACGTGTTCTCAGAGGAAGTATGCACTCCCTTCACGTGTCTGTGTGCACTTGTATGTACAACATACCAAGGGGCTATATTTCAACCAATATCCTTCCAAGGTACATTGTATTGACTTCCATGCTAATTTCTATCGCACTAGGGATATTGCATTGGCCACAGTGTCCATGAGGTCCATCCCTAGCCCCAATCATGGAGAAGCTCTCCCTCACCCTAGGAAACTATGGCACACAGAGGACCATGGACAACAAAGAGAATACACACAGGTCACCTTGTCGTAGGCAGTGGGGGAGCCGAAGCCAGTGTCGGAGTGGGCGAGCGGGAGGAGAAGGGAAGCAGCGAGAAGGCGGTGCTGGGGACCGACGGGAGGAGGCGTCTTAGAGGAGACGCTGAGGTCAGGGCGTCAGCGAGGTTGGGAGGAGGTGCCGCTAGGGGAGGCATTGAGGTCGGGGGTGTCGGCGAGGTCGGGGAGAGGCGCCACGGTGGGAGAGGAAGTGTCAGGACTAGGCTAGGGTTTTGAGCGCTGGTAAGTGGTAACTCATTGATCTGTACGAGGGACCATTTTATAGAGGTTCTAGCACAGACGGTTCTATTGAAGAAATGTCTGTGATAATAAACATCACAGGCGGTTCTATTTTATAACCGTTTGTGATATTATTATCACAAACGGTTATAAAATAGAACCGTCTGTGATGTACCGTTAACACAAACTGTTCTAAAATAGTACCGTCTCTGATATTTTATTATCACAGATGGTTATAAAATAGAACCGTCTGTGATGTGGCATTAACACAGACTATTCTAAAATAGAACCATCTGTGATGGTTATACTACAGCTGGCAAAACTAAAACTCCAGATGCACTAACTTCCCATTCATTCCATCTGATCACAAGCTGCAAAACTCCAGATACATTGACAATTTGCTCTTAAACCTAGATATATAATTTTATGTACTTTATTTTAATTATTCCAAAATCATAAAGCTATTTATTATGTTAGTAATTGTTCACAATCAATATATATACACAAGTTCATCACAATCATCCACTTGCTTACAAGTTCAACATTTTACACATGACAATAAACACGACGGCACCATCTCATAACTCCAAATCCTTATTTTTGTATGAAAATTAGCCCTTCACGATGATCGACGCATGTGTAGCTAGCTTCCTCAGGTTGTTCTTCTTGGACCATGATGGCATTTTCAATAGGAGGTAACTCATTAAATTGATTGTACTCTTCCTTATCTACTGCATTCTCAACTTCGACAATCCTCCTTTTCCCTGAAGAACTACGTGGTGCTTCTTGTTGGACGGGTCGGTTACATAGAAGACTTGAACAACTTGGGTAGCGAGTACGAATGGTTCATCTTGATATCCGACACGTTCGATGTCCATATAGTGACACCATACTTGTCAACCCTTACATGCTGGAGGTGGACCCAACGACACCGAAATAAGGGGATCTTGAATAGTATGTAGTCGAGCTTCCAAATCTCCTCTATCAACCCATAGTAGGAGCTCCTCGTCGACCCAATAGTATTGAACGCAACAATGCGGACATCGCTATTCTGGGTTGTGCTCTTCATATCCTGATCTCTAGTGTAAAATGCATACCTATTTAAGTCGTATCCTTTCCATGTGACAACTGTAAATATTGGCCCTTTTGCCAACCATGTCAGTATATCATGATCACCTGACGAGCTCTCAGTGATGAGTCGCTCCTTCAACTATTTGTTGAACTGAAGGTTGTGCTGTCTCGTGATCCAAGACTCCTGCCGCGCCAGATTCTCTTCCCGTAGCCAGTGCTTGTGCTCTTCGATATACGGGGACACTACAGCCATGTGTTGCAAAACAGTGAAATGGGCTTGAGAGTAGGCTACCGGATCAGGCATGATTGTTTTCCTTCCGATCATCCCGATACCCTCGAGCTTCCCTCATGGCGTGATCGAGGCACACCTATAGGTTCGACCTGAGCCATGTAATCAACGCAGAACTCAACGACCTCTTCGATTGCATAACCTTCGACAGTGCTACCCTCTGGCCGAGATCAATTTTATACGTACAATTTGAGAATTCCCATGTACCTCTCGAATGGGTAAATGCTACGTAGGAACACAGGGCCTCACACCTTTATCTTCCTCACAAGGTGAACAATGAGATGGACCATGATATCGAAAAATGACAGAGAGAAATACATCTTGAGATTACATAGAGTCATGACCACCTCACCCTACAGAGCATCTAGTTCTTTGGGATCGATGACTTTCTGAATAATTGTGTTAAAGAAATAACAGAACTTCATGATTGTCTTTCGGACCTTGTTCGGTAAAATACTTCTAATTGCAACAGGGAGCATCTGTGTCATCAGCACATGGCAATCATGAGACTTCATGCCAGTTAATTTCAAATCTTGTATTGGAACAAGTCTCTTCATGTTGGATGAATAACCGGACGTAACTTTCAGACCATGCAAGCACTGACACAATTTAGTTCTCTCGGCCTTGGACAACGTGTAACAAGCAGGTTCACAGTACATTTGTCCTTTATCGGTCTCTTTCGGTGCTAACTTAGGTCTGATGTCCATATCGACCAAGTCAAGCCATGTGTTGATTCCATCCTTTGTTTTGCTCTTAATGTTCAGTAAGAGACCAATCAAGCTATCACATACATTCTTCTCTATGTGCATAATATCGATGCAGTGGAGAACTTCTAGGTGCTCCTAATAAGGTAGGTCCTAAAATATTGATATCTTCTTCCATATGCTTCTCTCACGGGTCCTCGATTTACGTCCCTTTCCAAGTACAACATCAAAATCCTTAACCATATCATAAATAGCACCACGGCTTAAAGGCCTTGGAGCTGAATCGTCCTCATTCCTTCCATCGAATTGTTTCTTCATCTTGCGATATGGGTGATTACTCTAAAGGAAACTACGGTGACGCATGTACATGGTTTTACGTGAGTGTTTCAGCCACATACCCTCAGTATCATCTAAGCAGTGAGTACAGGATTTTGCTCCTTTTGTACTCTGGCCCGATAGGTTAGCAAAGGTAGGATAATCATTTATGGTGCAGAACACTAGGCAGTGCAAAGTGAAGTTCTCTCGTTTGCACGTATCCCATACCTGTACCCTAGGAACCCATAGTGTTTTTAGATCTTCCACCAATGGAGCTAGGTACACATCAATGTCATTCCTAGGTTGCATCGGACCTTGGATAAGTATGGACAGCAAAATGTACTTTCGCTTCATACACAACCAGGGAGGAAGATTGTAGATGTAATATTCTAGATCTTTCTCCAGCTTTTTTCTTTGGAATTTCCAGTCGGGAGTGTGGTGGGCCTTTTTGAGAGCTACAGGTTTACTATCTTTGGGTGCTTCTTATGGTTGTTTCCTATGGTTGTAAGTTTGTAATGTTGTATATTGGGTGACATTTTATCCGCCTGTTTTGTTGTGATGGTCCTAGCACCCTAGGTCAAAGTCTTTCGTTGTGTGCTCTTTAAAAATACTGAAATTATTTTGTGCTTGTTTTGGCTAAAAAAATCCTTCAGGATAATGTTGATTCTTTCTTGTGTTCTGGTGCAGACATATAAATGGGTTTTTATACGTTTAGCAAATATACTATGGCGTGGTGCCTTCGTTCTGATTTACAAACTGAGCTTTGATTTTTAACCTGCCGACCCCCTCCTGCCTCCTCCCACCCGTGTTCCTCCCTTGGAGCATCTCCAGCCAGCGCCGCCGCCCTCCGGCCATCCTCCGCCAGCTCGTGGTGTCTCCTCCCAAGGTCGGCGCCCTTCCTCCCTTCCCCTTGCGGTTTCTCCCTTGTGCCAAGGTGAGGAAAAAATCTAGGGTTTGGGTGTGGTTGGGTGGCTGGGTTAGGGTTCATGCCATGGAGTTTTAATGGTGGTTTGGTTGTGTATGGAATGGATTAGAGGTGGAACCCTAGAAGTTGTGCAGTTCTGTTTTTCGATCAGATTCCTTCCTTCTGTTCATCGCAAATCTGGGATTAATTGGTGCGTTTCCTGGATGTTGGGCTATAGAGAAAGTTGTAGATTGTCGAATCCTCTTTAATTTGAGTATAAGAAAAATAAAATCCGATCAGCCAATTGAAAGTTATGCCATTTTTGGTGTTGATTGTCCAGATTAGGTTGTGGATTGCGCCCGAAATGTTCAACTGAAGATTTGATATAGCAACAGGCCGAATTAGGATTTTTGATTGGCTAGAGAAATGTAGAAAATTTCCTGTAGATTTAGAAAGTGTATTTGTATCCATGATTTGGTGGTAGGAATCAAAAGTTTTGGCCTGTTGAAGTTGCTGTCCAGAACTGAAATTTCTGCTGAAAGTTCAGGGTTAGTCTGAAGTTCAGAGGGCAGTTTGAGGACTTAACTTTCAGGTGTTGAGAAAATGGCTATGGGGTAACTATAGGTTATCCTCTTGTGGTCATTTGGAGCCTAAGAATGCAAAATTTTACTTAGCCAATTAAAAGTTATGTTCATTTTAGTACCTGCTGTTCAGAACTACTGTTAATGTATATAACCTCTGTTCATCTCTAATCTGGGAACTAGTAATGCATCTTCTGAATAAATGGCTATACTATAGTTGTAGATTATCATCTTATGATTAATTATAAACTGAGTTCACTCAATTTGGTTCAACCATTAAAAAGTTATGCAAGTTTTACCTTTTGCTGTCCAAATTGTGACTAGTAGCAGATTCAATTTTGTTCTGTGATTTAGGACAAGTTAGAGGCCGAGTTGGAATTTGCAATTGCCTAGAGATAGATGGAAAATTTTATGTAGATGCTTAAAATGTCTTCGTTTGCTCAATTTAAAGTTATATAGCAGTAGTTATGCTGTGGTGAAGTGGGCTGTCTAAACTAGTTTTGTATGAATTCAGAGTTTTGGGGCAAATTTGATTTAGGGAGTGAAAGTGCTGTTTGTTGACTCTAGAACATGAGAATTTGAGTGCGTAATTGTATTTCCAGGTGGAGTAGCTTCGGGAGTGGCTTCTTCTTCCCGCCACTCCATTCCTCTCGGTAGAAGGCAAGTGTATCAACTAGAAGGATATTATAATGTTGATTGGTTGCTTGTGCATATGAATATGATATGATGTGCTACCATGCATATTTCTTGAATTTGCTTAGACTAGTAAGAACGGTAATTCATGGATGGATGAATTGACTGATGTTTATGAAATTGGGCATGACTATGCAAGTGGTGAAAATGAATGAAGTTGAACATGTATTCATGTTAATTGCATACGTGCATTCATAATGGAAGAGGCGATCCATTCTGATGCGGGCCTCTGTGTTCACACGTAGTGAACACGAAAGTCCTACCTCATGGTCCCATTTATCGAAGTGAATGGGAGCGAGACAGTAAGAGTAGGCACCTTCCACGGGATGGAAGGGAAGTGAGGGTGCACACCGATGGGTGTGCACTCGGCAGTACCGGTACGTGCAAAGAAAAGAACATTCATGAGCATGCATGTCGCATTGCATCCTAACGATGATTTTGAGTTCAGTAGAAATGTGTAGAGTTGGGATCGAGTCGTGGACTCATCCAAAGAGATTTAAAGAGGTACGTGTAGGAAGTAAGTAATGAAGTGAAAAGAGGTAAATGTTGTTGATATTATTGTTTTATAAATTCATGGATTTGGATAAGAAGTATGCTCTTACTGTTGATTTAATTGTGTAAATTGGTTTGTGATGCACTTTGATGAGTCTTGAACTCATGCTTGTTTGTTTAATGTTTTTAGGTACCCTGAGAGTGACTTGCCGGGATGGGACTTAGCTGCACCTCCACTCACGCTCATGACATGTTAAAAGATTAGTTGGGTTAATCAGTTCACTCTGAAAACTAGTTGAATTCATTATGTAATCGTGTTGTAGTTAAGTTTAATTGATGATTGATGATATTATGTTTAGTTGTGTGCTTAGTTGGTCATTATGGTTGATTGATTCCATGACATGTTGTAGATGATATCAGAATGATTATTGTCTTTTGTCTGCTGAATGGATGTCCAAGTTTTAGGGAAGGTTCTGTCAAAATTTTTAGTGGATTCTGGAGTACTATTAGAGTTGATCTTATCTAGTTTTATTTCCTGTTTTGGTGACACTTAGGGCACTGTGGGTGCCGGGGTGTTACAGTAGATACAGAGATTCACAGGCCAAGTGCTATGTCGGCTGCTCATGTTACTGAAAGGATTCATTCCATCTGTACTCAATCCAAACCTTATGTTCCTCGGTTCCACACCAAATTTTGCAAACCTCCGATCGATGTTTTTCCACTGGAAAGAATCAGCAGGGTGTCTTAGCATTCCATCATACTTATGCTCCTCCGAGTGCTAATGCCGCAGTTTTGCATGCCTTGGATTGGCAAATAAACGCTTCAAATAGGGAATTATAGGCAGATATCACGCCACCTTAGTAGGAGGTCCTTTCTTCACCTCGATGCCCTCGTTGTCGTCATCTAGTTGATCCTTACGCTTGTACCGAGTTGCGTTGCACATCGGACATACATGCAAGTCTGCATACTCTTTACAGTAGAGGATACAGTCATTTGGACATGTATGTATTATTTCTACTTAGGCATTACGAAAGATAATCATAACTAAGGGAACATCTTTTGGTGCTGGACAAAATCGTATCTTCATGAAGGTTACCGAGGAAAATAGACCTACATCCACAAAAGGTGCTTTATGCACACCAAGATCACTCGGCGTGAGCATGTTGCTGCTCTTAGGGGTATTCAGGGTCCTCCCTAGACTCTGAGTGCTCCTAAGGCACACACTGCTGTTAGACAAGTTAGAGAGTCGCCTGTTTTTGGGCAGTGTCCAGGACTCGGTTTTCATACTGTTTCTTCTAGTTTTAGTCGTGGAGCTTTTCGTAGTCAGTCTTTCCGCCGTCCTCTTGATATTCTTCGTTTTTCCCATTAAGGTAGATATCAGTGGTGTGAGGTGTTTTTTGGTAGGAGATTTAGGCAGCCTCGCTGGTGTGGCCCGGTCTTTGCACCACGGCGAGCCAATCTAGTTTCGGCTCCTAGATCATCTACTAGAGTTGCTACTGATCTTGTTAGGGTTAAACGACAGAGAGACACTCGAGTCCAGTCTTCTTCTGTGGCTGATACTCTGAGGCGTCGTGTGATTCAGTATTGGGTTCCCAGGTCTTCACTCTATCCAAGTACTGAGTCATCTTTCTTTCTTATGTCTTGATCAGGTTCGTTAGATAGGGAAGGGAGATGTTTGGATTGTCAACTCCGGTTGTTCTCATCATATGACCGGAGATTCTCGATGGTTCTCTTCCCTAGTACGAACCCCCGGTGATGAGTTGATCACTTTCGGGGATTATTCTTCAGATAGAGTCTTTGATAAATGTACCATCTGCATTAATGACAATTTTATTCTTAAAGATGTTGCCTAAGTAAGCTGCAATAGAACTTGCTTTCTGTTTCTCAGCTTATCGATGACTCTTTCGAGGTAAGTTTCAAGAGTAGTGCCTGTAGAATCCTCGATTCTTCAGGAGGGTTAGTTTGCAGGATTTCTAGATATGAGAGAGTCTTCTGTGCTGATTTTTCTACTTCTTCTGGAGACTTTCTCTGTTGTTTGATTGCTTCAGAGTCCCGTGATCTCTTCTTCTGGCATAGGAGATTTGGTCACATTGGATTTGATCATTTGACCTGAGTTAGCAGCCATGATCTCATTCGTGGTTTGCCCAAACTCAAATTGGTCAAAGACTTAGTTTGCTCTCCTTGCCAATATGGCAAGATGGTTGCTGCTTCTCATCCCCCAGTCACTGTTGTAATGACTGATGCACTAGGACAGCTTTTACATATGGACACTGTTGGTCCAACTAGAGTGCAGTCAGTGGGTGGGAAGTGGTATGTTCTTATCATCGTTGATGATTTTTCGAGGTACTCTTGGGTGTTTTTCATGGCCTCGAAGGATGAGACATTTACCCATTTTAGGGGTTTGGTTCATAGGTTGTCTTTTGAGCTCCCTGGTGCCCTACGAGCTATACATAGTGACAATGGCACGAAGTTCAAGAACTCCTATTTTGAGAGTTTCTGTGTGGAGTCTGGTTTAGAGCATCAGTTCTCCTCTCCCTACGTCCCTCAGCAAAATGGCGTAGTGAAAAGGAAGAAACTGACCATGGTAGAGATGGCCAGGACGATGCTAGACGAGTACAACACTCCTAGGAAGTTTTGGGCTGAGGCTATAGCTACTGCTTGCCATGTTTCAAATCGCGTATTCTTGAGAACACATTTTCACCGCACTTCTTACGAGTTCAGGTATGAGCGAAAGTCTAGTGTTTCTCATTTTCGTGTGTTTGGTTGCAAGTGTTTCATTTTGAAGTCTGGTAACCTGGATAAGTTTGAGTCTCGCTCTTCTAATGGTATCTTTCTGGGTTATTCGATTTCTTTCTGTAGCTATAGGGTCTGGAGTTGCGATGCGCATAGGATCATAGAGACCTATGAGGTGACTTTTGATGAGGCTAGCCCAAGAGCTATACCTGATATTTCAGGCTCTTCTTCCACCTCCGAGACCATCTTTGTAGAGGATGAGGATAATGGAGATGATGGTGTTCCACTTGATCCAGTCCCCTCTACACCTGAGGTGCCACCTGTTTCCATTTCTGCACCTCAGGAAGGCCAGCCCTTGCCTTCTGACTCTCATGCAGCTAGTGGCTCTACTCCTACCTCTTCTGTGCATGAGGTATAGGCCACTTCTGCTTCTGGACCTCCCCATCATATTCAGCGTTCTCATACACCTGATCAGATCATCGGCGATCTGTTTGAGCGGGTCACTCGCTCAAAATCAGGTTTATCCTGTTTATGCCTTCACTCTGCCTTTGTTGCCTTGTTTGAGCTGAAGGGTGTGACTCATGCATTATCTGACGAGTCGACTAATGCTATGCATGAGGAACTTTAAAACTTCGAGAGGAACAAAGTCTGGCAGCTTGTTGAGCGCCCATCTGGTCATAATGTCATTGGGACCAAGTGGGCGTTTAAAAACAAGCAGAGTGAGGATGGGGTTGTCATTCGTAACAAGGCTAGGTTAGTTGCACAGGGCTTTTCTCAGGTTGAGGGTCTTGACTTTGAGGAGACCTTTGCCCCTCTAGCTAGACTAGAGGCTATTAGGATCCTGCTTGCATTTTCTGCATCCCGGGGCTTCAAGCTCTATCAAATGGATGTCAAGAGTGCATTCCTCAATGGCTATATTGAGAAATAGGTTTATGTCAAACAACTTCCAGGATTTGAGAACCCCAAGTTTCGAGTCATGTATACAAGCTTTCCAAAGCTTTGTATGGACTCAAGCAGGCACCTAGAGCATGGTATGAGAGACTCAATTCATATCTTCTCAGCCATGACTTCAAGATGGGCATAGTAGACAAGACTCTATTCATCAGACACCATGACTCGCATTTTCTTCTTGTCCAGATTTATGTGGACGATATCATTTTTTGTGGTTAATCTCATTCGCTTGTCTCAATTTTCTGAGGTAATGAGCATAGAGTTTGAGATGAGTATAATGGGCGAGTTGAGCTACTTCCTTAGCTTCCAGATCAAGCAGACTCTGGAGGGTACTTTCTTGCACCAAGGCAAGTATACTCGTGACCGCCTGAGGTGTTTCGATATGTCTGACAGGAAGCTGTTGATGACTCCTATGGCCACCACTACTGTCCTCGAGTCGGATAAGGATGGTGAGCCTGCTGATCAAAAGGGGTTTCGGAGCATGATCGGTTCCCTCTTATACCTCACTGCTTAGAGGCTGGACATACATTTATTGTGTGTGCATGCGCTCGATTCGAGCTTCTCCTCGCGCCTCTCACGCTTGAGCGGTGAAGCGCATCTTCAGGTACCTTCGTGCTACCACTGATTATGGTATTTGGTACTTTTCTTCTTCTTGTCTGTCCCTTCGAGCCTTTTCTGATGCCGACATTGCTGGCTGTAGGATAGATAGGAAGAGCACTTCTAGCACTTGCTAATTCATTGGCACTTCTCTTGTTTCTTGGTCGTCTACTAAGAAGTCCGGAGTTGCACAGTCCACCGCTGAGGTCGAGTATGTTGCTGCAGCCAGTTGTTGTAGTCAGGTGGTCTGGATGAGATCGACCTTGCAGGACTTTGGGTTAGAGATAGAGATTGTGCCACTTTTCTGTGATAACACTTCTGCTATTTGCATTGCTAAAAACCTAGTGCAGCATTCCAGGATCAAGCATATTGATATTAGATATCACTTCCTTAGAGACCATGTGGAGAAGAAAGATATCGCGCTTCAGTTCGTAGAGAGTGACCTTCAGTTGGCCGATATCTTCACCAAGCCTTTGGATAGCTCTAGATTTGTTGTCTTCAGGAGTGAGCTTAGAGTTGTGAGCCCTTACGGCCTATCGTGAGGGGGATCTGGTTTGTATATTATGTATAATATGTTATCTTCCAGCTTTGCTTATCCTTTCTTTGTGTTTCTTCTGGGTGATTTTGGGCTTATTTTTTTCTTGAGTTGAGTTCACTCACTTAGACTTCTGGCATGCTTTCCATGGACCTCTTATCTTGTGCTTTAAGTTGCTATCATGCGTGATTAGCTGTTCTCTCTTCTCTCTAGGTTGAGTTCCCTCACAATCTTATAAGTCTAGCAGGTGTTGGGCCCCCTGGGTAGACAGGGTCTGTGTGCACTCTTTAGTTGGGATCTAGAGTCAGCTTCCCTAAGTCAGTCACTGGGGAAGATAAGAGCGAGTCTGAGCCATAGTGAGTCTCTTCTATCTTATCTATGCTCAATAGCCATCCAGTTTGCAGTTTCTTGACTTCTCCTCATTCTGTCTTTCTGGTTGTTTTTGAGTTCATTTGGTTTTTCCTAATGCCTAATCTTGATAAAAAAAACTCAACTTTAACCAGATTTGAGCTTAACATTGATTCACTTGTTGAGGGGGAGTTTGGGAATCTGTTCATGCATTGCATATAGACTGTTTTTCTATTTTATGAGCTTTTCTATTATGCAATTGACTCAATTGTCATGAAATGCATCATGCTATATCTTTTGAAAAAAATCACTAACTTAGATAAGCCCAAGTTCATTTATCATGCTAAGCTTAATTAAAATCTGAAAAATTTGAAAGCTTTAAATGAAAACTTGATGAAACATGTTGCTTTTACTTACTAAGTTTCTTCTCTAGGGGTTTTTACCATGAATTGTGAACTTTTGGATTTCTCTAGAGTCCCTATAGCAACTTGGGTGAAATTTGGTTGATCCATATTTGAGTCCTTCAGAATTTCTCATATGTGCTAAATTGAAATCAAGAAAATTTGACTCTTTTGTGCAAAATTGATTTCACCACTTTATATTCATGAATTGCTTCCCATTGCACTTGGGATGAACTTGGAATATATTGTGTATGACCAAGATCATTCTCTTAAGAGTTACTCTTGAAATGATCGACAATGGCTTGAGTCAATCATTAACAAAAATGCAAAATTTCAAATACATAAGTGGGTAAAGAATGCAAATAATGTCAAACATTTGCACCCCGCTATGTTTTTCGAAGTCTTAAAGAAAAGTTGCATAAATTGACAAATGAGCTTGAAGGACCTTATATGCACTTCAAAAGTCCCCAAAGTGTTGAGAGGGTTGAACTCTAGGTTTTCCATTTGATCCTTGAGTGGTTTTGCTTCTAGCTTCGAAACTTTGCTAAGTTTTCACTTGTCAAATCTTGCTAAAAATGACACATCATCAAAACTAAGCTTATGAGCAAAATTTGTTATTTGCACTTGGACATGTCTTAGTTTAGTCATAATTTGAGATTGATAAGCTTGGTGTCATATCTTGTCATTATGATCAATTGGATAATCTTCAAAGCTCCCTTAGGTTGCATTTCATGCATACATAAAAAGGGGGAGAAAATTCTATTTTGATGCCTATATTGCCAAAAGGGGAGAAAACGTAGAAAAGGCATCATTAAAAATGTGAAAGCTTATTTGGTTCTTATGATATTTGTAAAATTTTGCTAATTCTTCTGGATCATAATCACATTTGGCACTTATGATTGGATTTTAGAGCTTTTGTGGAAAACTTGCTCTTTCCTTGATTTAGCTCTAAAATATGTCTTACCAACTTGGTCATGTTCTTAGTTTCTTCTCTCTGGACCATTTTTGGTTTTGCAATCAAATTGCTTTCTTTCACTCTCATTCAAACTCAAATTTATGCCTTTTATGATGTTTGTCAATATACTCATCAAAGGGGAGGTTGAAAGACCATGTGGAGGTCTATCCTTGTTGGTGATGAGTTATTGACTGTGTTTGAGCTAGGTTTGCTTGAATATGAGTTTGATTTGAAATGGATTTTCAAAATGAAGGAATGTGAGTTGTCTCTGCCAAGAGCAACACTACCGACCATTTGGGTGTGGTAGTGCCTGCCAAGCGGCAGTACCGGCCATGAGGAGGCAGTACTGCCGGCCTAGGGGCGGTAGTACTAGGCAGGGGTCCGATAGTTATATTCCAGAGAGAGGTGTGCTGGTTTTTCATGAGAGCGGCACTACCGGCCATGTGGGAGCGGTAGTGCCAGCCAAGCGGTACTACCGGCCCCAGAGTGCGGTAGTGCCGGCCTATTGAGTGAATGTTGAAATTGATTTTTGAATTTGTGTGAGGCTTATTGCATATCATTTTGGACAATGCTATGTGATGTGTTTCCTTGTTTTTGATGGTTGTAGGTCGACGATGCTAGATCATGGTGAGACGAAGGATGACCGGGACTAGGCGAGGAGCGTCAGAGGTCCAGACGGTCGGGGATCGCCAGAAGATGATCGGAGATGGAGTCGTGGCAAGCCGTGAAGACAAGGAACGGTTGAGATGCTAGCTAGGTGCTGCATGGATCAATGAGGGCCATTGGATCTTGGTCTAGTTTATAGGTTAGCGGGTCTAGTTAGTGTGCTTTGAAAACCGTGCAAGAAAACCCATTTGTGTGGTGGGTTTTGGGTGAACCCTTGCATGGCTGGTTGAGTGGGTTAATCCTAGCCCTTGATGAGTGCTCTAGGGTTTAGAAGCTCACCCAAGGGTGGTAGGTTGCCCAAAGGTAGTATAAATAGAGGGGTAGGGGTAGCCCTCCCTTACTTGAAGGTTTCGATGGTTTTGTGCTCCTTTGAGCTTTGCCCACTTATTTGTGAGGCTTTGTAAACCTCTCCTTCCAGAAATGAAAATGTTTCCTCAAATCATTTCTTTCCTTTCCGCATTTACATTATGCATTTAAATTACGCAATTTAAATTCCGCATTTACTTTCTTGTAATTTACATTTACACAATTTGGATTTGCCTCCTCTCCTTCTACATGCTTACGAATCTTTGCTGAAGTTGGTGTTTGATGAATGATTCTTCTCTTGATCTTATATCTTCAATCATCTAGGCAATCCATGCATTCTTCATGTAAGAAGTTGATTTTTGCGTTCTTGAATGCGTGATTGTCGGCGTTTCGGGCACCGACGAGTGAATTTTTAAGTCTAAGGGGCCGCGCGTTCCCTCTCCTTGAATGGTTAGACTCAAGAGTCCAAGATGTATACTGGTTTGGGCCGAATGTCCCTACTCCAGTTCGTGTGGTGGTGTATTGCTTTAGGTGCAGATGGCTGCACGGTTTTTATAAGCGGGAGCTGAGAGCTCGAACAGGTGAGAGCAAGAACTGCCTATTCGTGAAGATCGAGAGAAGGGAGCCCCCTCTACCGGAGGGTCCTGCCTCCCCTTATATAGCCGGAGGGGGGCAAGTTACATGGAAAGTTGGGAGAGGAGAAGATGAGATGATCTATGCTGTGCTAGGAGCTCTGGTCCTTTGTCTTGGCGACTGGTCAACCTCTGCTTCATCCCACGCTGGGTTGGTGGTCTCATAGAGCAGAGCAGTTGACCGTTTCATTGGGAAATAGCGCACTTACCCTCTTCAAGTCTGTCAGGCGCTGACGTTGCCTCGGGAGGGAGCGTGCCTTCACACAGTGCGTGTCTGGACGATTGAGACTGGAGCTTGACTTCGGCAACCTCCTCGCTACCTCGGGAAGGAGCCACATGCCCCCGCACAGTCACTCTGAGCCGTTGTGTCCGAAGGGCACATGGCTAGTGGCCGGCGGAGGCCCGACACTTGTCCCTTGGCGGAGATCGCTTTAGCTTGGTCGGAGCTCGCGGGTGTCCGACTTGTGGCGGGGGTCGGACGCCCTATTGGATCGGGGACGAGCTTGGGGTAGCTCGTTAGGTCGGGGTCGAGCGTCGTTCGTGGCCCCGTAGGGACTTTGGTCGGAGCCGGGCTGGGGGCAGCCCGTTTGTCACTCCAGGCCGTTGGGGTACTCATGGTATGAGTATTCGTCAGTGATCTTATAGCTCGCGGTTCCTTGTGTTTTGATTTGATCTCTTGCTTTCTGTGACATGTGGGAGCCTATCCAGGATCTTCTTGATCATCAAAACTCCATGAGCAAGTCTAGAATCAAGTTTGTTGGATTTGCTCAAAACTTGGTGTATTCTTCCTTCCCAGGCAAAAAGGTCAGAACTTTGACATCAATCCCTATGATTGATGGTTGAAATAAGTTCCTGACATCCTTAGGATCACATCTACCGAGTTTCATTGAGTTTGGATCAACGAATCAAAAGATAGATCAATTTTCCTTTTCGAACCCGTGCTGAAAACCCTGTTCATATGCCTTTTTTACTGTAGCTACAATAAACCCGGCAGTACCGCCCCTACATGAGCAGTAGTGCTGGCCGAAGGCTGAATTTTGGGAAATTTGATTCTTCCGCTTCCATCTGATTGCTAAGGGTGTTGGCTTGGTTTCTTTACGTGAAGAATTTCATTTGTGATCTTTGGGGGATAAAATTGAATTTGGGATCATTCACCCCCCTTTGATCGCCATCTTGATCCTTCATCATCCAACAAACAACTAGGCAGTATAAACTTCTTAACTACTCAAAAGTCTAGATTAATTGATGACGAGTGAGTGAAGTGATGCTAAGCCCCTTTCCAAAATACCGCTGTGGAAGTACCTAAAATAAAACATCAAAACAAGGTGGAAGTACCTAAAATAAAACATCAAAACAAGCGTGAGTTCAAAACTCATCAAAGCACATCATATTATTACAAATAACTTAAAACAAGATGTTATAGCAATTTACAAACATAGTAAACCCTTTGTACATAAGAACAATATCATAATTTAACATTATTTAAGCATCAAGCATGCAATGCACATGCATGCTCACAATGCACATTCTCATAGCAATTACCGGTATTGCTAAGTGTACACCCATCAGTGTGCATCCTCACATTCCCATCCAGCCCGTGGAGGGGCCTACTGAAGTAGGTCTTTCATGTCTCACTACGTGTGAGACAGAGGCCCGCTCGGGACGCCTCTTCTGTGATGAATGCATAAATGCGGATGAAATAAATTAAATTGCAGAATGCATTCTCATCATCATGACATATCCATAAGCATTGACATAATGTTTAAATTCCTACACTTAGCATTTTCCTCATCATAAACAACTTCATAATCATAAGCATACTCATTCTCATAAATATCAACATAATTGAAATTGCTACCAAATAAAGCTACAAATCCTTCTGTCATTTAATTCACATGATACAGTTGCCTCTACCGGCGAGGAGTGGAGTGGTGCGATGTTGAGGCCATTCCCGATGCTACTCCACGTGAAATAATATTCGCATGCATTCAAACACCAACACTCACTAACCTCTACTAGCTCACTAACCCCAAAATTCAACATGAGACAAAAACAGGACAGCTAGGTTCAAACAATCAAAACTTCTAGCAAATAACTTCAAATTTAGTATACGAATACATTTTTCTAATCTACAGGAAATTTCCTAACTTTCTCTATTTATCAAAATAATTTAATTCGGCCTCTAACTAGTCATCCACAGCACAAATTTGAAACCAACCAACACTCACTAACCTCTACTAGCTCACTAACCCCAAAATTCAACATGAGACAAAAACAGGACAGCTAGGTTCAAACAATCATAACTTCTAGCAAGTAACTTAAAATTTTTTATACGAATATATTTTTCTAATCTACAGGAAATTTCCTAACTTCCTCTATTTATCAAAATAATTTAATTCGGCCTCTAACTAGCCATGCATAGTACAAACTTGAAACCACTGCTAGCAGGAGAAAGTGTTGGACAGCGAACATTCAGATACGCATAACTTCCAAATGGCTAAACCAAAAATTGTGTTCTTAGGCTCTAATTAATCACAAGAGTACAATTTACAATTTATTCTACAACCAACCTTTCTGAAAATGATCCTAAATAGCTCAAATCAACAGAAAACCGATGCTATCACAAATTCAAACATAACTCTGAACAGCAAGTAATCACATTCTGAGCAGCAGGTACAAAAACATTCATAACTCCTAAATGGCTGAACCAAAATTTGATTTCTTGGTCTCTAAATGAACATGAGATGATAAGCTGCAATTTCTTCTATAGCCAACCCCTCAGGAAATGACAACAGTAGCAAGTTCTGGACAGCAGTCACAAAAATAACCATATCTTCTAAACGGCAGAACCAAAAATCTTATTCTTAGACTCTAATTAAACTTAATACCACGATCTACAAATTCTTCTACAGCCAACCATGCAGGAAATTCCCCTAGGGACCTCAAATCGCAGATCCAAAAAGGGGGTTTGTAGAGGTCGAAAATTTTTAGAACTGCCCCCAAATCTAAATCCACCATTCACCCCCAAATCCACCAAATCCCCAAAACCTAGAACATCCAAATCCCTCAAATCTCCTCGTAAGAATATAACTAAATCCATCCAAGACCTTAGGAAGTCCTCACCTTCACATACCCTCAAAGAAGATCAAGAAGAGGGAGGGAGTTTCGATTTGGGGCTGCTGCAGGGAGGAGGCGCCATGGGGGGAGCTGCTGCAAGGGGAGGCGCCAAGGAGGGAGGAGTTGCTGGGAGGAAGAAGAGGAGGAGAAGGAGGAGGAGACTTCGGTTGGGGGCTGCTGTAGGGAGACCAAAATGTTTAGGGGATTATGTGGGGAGTGGGGTTAGGTGGGAGGGGAAAATTAGGAAATTTTCCCCGCACAGCCTAAAATTTAAACCCTGAAGCTCACAGACAGGCCCACCAAACTCTTGAGACTGTCTGCAAGAGGGACCCACACCCCGACTGAAATTTCCTTAACCTGGAAAAGAAATATGCCATATTACATTCTCCTCCCCTTAAAGGAATTCGACCCCGAATTCCAAGTATGCCAACTAATCGAAATGGATAGATGAAAGAATTTAAATCACAACACATACCCGGTAGGAACAACTTTGGAAATTTCTTATGCATGTGAGACTCCAATTCCCAAGTTGTTTCCCGCTCAGATTGATGTGACCACAATACTTTGACAAACTTCAGCGTTCTATTTTTCAACACCAACTCTGATTCTCCCAGTATCTGCACTGGGCGAGACTCAAAGGTGAGATCCTGCTTAATCAACAACGGTTCAAGCGGGACAACCAGATCTGGGTCATGTAGGTACTTCCTCAACATGGATACATGAAAGACATTATGCACTCCTTGCATCGATTCGGGAAGCTTCAATCGATAGGCCACTTTACCAACTCGGGCAACAATTGGGAATGGCCCAACATATCTCGGGCTAAGCATCCCTTTAGAACCAAACCGAACCACACCCTTAGTGGGAGACACTCTTAACAGCACATTGTCCCCCACCTCAAACTCTAATTCTCGCCTCCTCACATCAGCATAACTTTTCTGTCGACTCTGAGCTGCAAGAAGGTTCTGCCTCACCTCGGCCACTTGATCAACAGTTTGCTGAACCCAATCTGGGCCAAGAATTGCTCTTTCCCCTACTGCATCCCAGCATAGGGGTGAGCGGAACTTTCGCCCATAAAGCACTTCATAAGGGGCAGCCTGAATACTTGCATGATAACTATTATTATAAGCAAATTCAGCAAGGGCCAAATGGTCTTCCCAACTACCCTTTCATACCAAAACACAGGATCTAAGCATATCCTCCAATGTTTGAATGGTACGCGCAAATTGCCCAGCTATTTGTGGATGGAAAGCGGTATTAAGGCGAAGCTGCGTGCCCAAAGCACTCTACAAACTCTCCCAAAACTTAGAGACAAACTTTGCATCACGGTCAGAAACGATCGTCTTTGGCACACCATGAAGTCTCACTATTTCTCGCACAAAAATAGGAGCCAAATCGCTCGCTGAGTTTGTTGTGCGAATAGGAATGAAGTGACCATACTTTCCTCACGGAGTACAAGGTAGGCCAACCACGAAATCCATGAATATGTCATCCCAAGGCCAAACAGGAACCTCCAAAGGTTGAACCAACCCCGCGGGTCGTTTATGTTCAGCCTTCACATTCTGACAAATCCCACAAGATGCTACATACTGAGAAATATCAACCCTCATCCTTTTCCACCGGAAGCTCTTTTTCAAACCCCGATACATTTTAGTCTCACCAGGATGAATTGTATACGGGGTACGATGAGCCTCCTTTAAGATGTCATCCTTGACTTGAGACTTTTGGGGTACACAAAGGCGGCCTTTGAACCGTAAAGCACCAACTTCATCAATGCTAAAATACCCAGTTTTGCCCTCAAGAATGCGCTTTCTCACTTGTTGAAGCAACCGATCATGATGTTGCGCCTCATACACACGCTTTGGAATTGCTGACTCTAGAATCATCTGAGTTTCAGCTTGCACGGTGCCCGCAAAACAATAAGAGACTCCCATAAGCTCAAAATCAGCAATGAGACATCCAAGAACAGCGTCGGGACTCGAATATGCAAATCCAGACCCTCTGTGTATTCTGTGCTAGTCCAGGATCACGCTAGCACACACAGTCTTACAGGGTTGCACATCACAGACATTCACAGCGATATAAGGATAAATAGTGCAAACATTTATATAAACTGAGTTATACGACCTTATGGTCTCCTTACATAAAAATCAGCAACGCAGGGCTTACATTATTCAGAGTAAATGAAATAGCAGCGGAATAGAAATAAATGTAGTGGAAGCCATCATCTTGCCACAGGCAACCGACTGGGCTTGCCCCCTAATTGCCCGGATCCTCAATGTACTCCTCCTTCTACACTGGTGTCGACTCCTCCACTGATGTTGGGGTTGATAAGCAAGGAGGGGTGAGTACACAAGGCACTCAACAAATAATGCACAGAATGCAGCGCTATTACTATATGCAAAGCTTATTCCAAAGGATTGGCTTAATTGATTCTTTTGCATCAAACAACATTTTTAAACCAGTATCTTATTTAGATTAAAGTAGTGGAATAGTTATAAATAATACTTATTTCTTCAAATGGTTTTTCTTTGAAGATTCTCGGCACACAACCTTAACAGTTCATTTTTAACACTGGCACACAGCCACCCTTTTCACATTTTGTTTTTCAAGATCCACCCCTTGACTGTAATCCCCGAGCAATGTCCAGTACCGCGGACACGGCTATTCGAATAGATTTGATACTCTGCAAAGGTTGTACACTTTACCCACAAGATACAGCCGCTCACCACACAGGTGATTGCCCGTAACAAAGCCTTTCAGGAACCTCGACCTTAACCAAAGAACATCTCCGGGATTGCCTTCACTATCACTTCCCTCACATAGAGCCGAAGTATAGGACAGGCCAATCACCGTTGGATGGGCACCAAACCGGTAGCACAGGTACGCTCCCCTGTACAGATACACCCCCGTGCACTGTCACCCCGAGGTATCAGAGGAAAGATATCAGAACCCTAATCAACTAGGTCTGTCCTATACCAGACATGTGGTTGTACGGGTGACTTAGGTCAAAGGCTTGCAAGGTGAAGTCCTTAACTGACCAAGGCAAGACTTCCAACACTCAAAAGTGGCACACAGCCCAATGTGGTACACAGACTCACATCACTCATCAACCCATTACCACAAAAGCCCACCTGGCACACAGCCTCTTGCCACTTGCCCCAGTCTAAACCATTTCCCACCCTGTTGATTATTGTGCAACACATGCCAATAACTTCTCAAAGATTTGAGAACCACACAGGTCTCTGAACCTCAATCTCATCATGTGGCATCATCACACCACTTTCAAAATACATTCTGTATTTCATTAGTCAGTATTGTAGTATATCCGAAAGATCATTAATGATTTGTTGCAAGGCTAAGCATCTATTCACGGTCGAGCCTCCCATGTTGGCAGCATATTAACATCCAACAGATACGAATAACCTTAGGGTGGACAATGATTTAAAGGCATACAAATAGTAATTTCAAGGGGACATAACAAAATGGGTTGAATAGCTAAATTACCCAAATTCATTTAAATATATTTTAATTAATTTAGCATGCATAGTTTTAAAGCAAAGTACAATTTTAAAAACTGGGATCGAAATGGTCAAAGCATCACTTTCCTTCAAAGAGTTGCTGGTCGTGTTCCGAAGCTTGGTCTTGAGCGACGAATTCTTCTTCGAAACTTTCTGGCAAATTTGCGTCTACGCGTAAAAATAACATATGCAATAAATAACCCAAACAGTATACTAAAATACCTCAAAATTTCAAATAAAATTCATAAATAAACATATCTCAATTTTACAAATTTTTAGGAATTGGAATCACCTCAAATTGGAGTTAAAATGCAAAAACTATAACCGTTCAAAGTTTTAAATAAAATATAAATCAGAAAATCCGATTTGTTATAATTATTTTTATACGGAAAAATTGGGATTTATGACGTCAGCATGACCTAATGATGACGTCAGTACCGAAATGAAATTTGGGCGAAATATTTTTTATATTTAGAAATATTTATGACGTCAGCGACGACGTCAGCATGACACGTGGAAGTCTCTCGGACCGACACGTGGCAGCGGCGCATACACCCGGTCTACGAACCAGTGCGGGTCTACGGTGGACTGCCGTTACTGTGCACATGCACCGACTGATGCATGCACTGTCGTCACCTGATACGGTCCAACCAATCACCGATCGACACGCGGCGCTAAAATATTAGCCGAAACTCGATTCAATCTCATCCATCTGATTTAAAACGAACGGTCGTGATTGATGCGATGTTTCGACTCTGGTCCACCCAGAACTAAAACGTGGCTTCACTATGGCCATGGGATCCTGATCGGACGGCCACGATTAATCGGGTTACGTTGAAAGAAACGGCGGCGCTGACTCCTCGATTTCCGCACGTCACGCGTCAACGCGGGACTGGCCCGATGTGTGGTGCGATCTCGCCCGCTCGATTCAAAAATGAACGACCGAGATGAGCCAAGGCTAATCGGCTCTGGCATACTGCGGCGTGACACGCGGCGCGATCCAAGACGACCGGTGCGCATCCGACGGCTACGATACTTACGCGACGCGGCAAGATATACACTCTACGATCTAGATCTAACAACTGATATTAAACTGACATGATTCTAGGCGAAGGAATCTAAACCGTTGATTAGATCCAACGGCTGAAGGGTGAAGATGAAGATTACTGTAAAGTGGCGACGTGGACGAATCTGAAGCATTTGGCTATGATCGGACGGTCGACGAAGCTCGGCTGGCGGCGATGTCGCGGCGGCGCAGATCTCGGCGGAGGGGAAGAAGATGACCACTACGACGGCGCTGCAGGGCTTCTCCGACGACACGAAGTGGCGCGGCTAGAACGTTTCGGCACGGGAGACTCGGCGGCGACCTCAGACACGGCGGAGGGTGACCGACGGCGGCGCAATGAATGGTGGAGAGTCTCGGAACTTCGGCGAGCTCGCACGACTGCTACGGGGGGTCTCGGTGTGAGTGCGAGGAGTCAAACTGAGCGACGTGAAGTCCTCTGCACGACACACTAACCAAAGCCCTAAAAAGAGCCTCGATGTGCGCGCTACAGGCGGCGAAACCGGCGGCCATCGATGCCCATGACTCACGGGTGATCTCGCGGAGACGAGGCGACGTGGCGCAATCCCAGCCATCCACGCGGCAACAGATCGACGAACCGGATACTCGCGCAACGCGGCCTCATCTGGTCCATCTGATCCCGATCAAACGGTCACCCACAACCAGCGTTAGGGTTTCGTCGGGCTGGGCCAACAACGCGCACAGTAACGGGCTTGGCCTAATACTGTTCATCTGTTTTTCCCCGATTTTTGAATAAAAATAATTCTAGAAATTCAATTAAATCATTTGGGGCTTTTAAAATAGCTGAACAATTCTAGAAAAATTCCAGAAAATACTTTGAGCTATTTGGAACTCAAATAAAATATTTTCAATAAAACTTTGTATAAACTTTTGCATGAAGTTATTGAAATTCAAGAAAGGTCACAAATGAATAAATCCAATTAAATTCTTATAAATTCTCAGAAATTCTCAAAAATAAAAAATACTCCAAAATTTAAATTAAAGTAAATTTTAGGGTGTTACAAACCTCCCCCCTTAACAGAATCTCGTCCCCGAGATTCAGGGCTGACTAAAGAAATAGGTCAGGAAACTCCTTCTTTAGATCTTCTTCGCGCTCCCATGTTGCTTCACTCTCTGAGTGTTTGCTCCACTGAACTCTGCAAAAATGCGTTGACTTGTTCCTTGTCTCTCTATCCATTATGTCTAGAATCTTCACCGGATGCTCTTTATAAGTCAGATCTTCTTGCAGCTCGATTGCCTCCAAAGGTGTTTGCTCCTCCCGTACTCGGAGACACTTCTTCAATTGAGACACATGGAATACATCATGCACTCCTGTCAAGGACTGTGGCAACTCCAACTGGTACGCAACTTCACCTCTGCGGCTCAAGATCTTGAATGGTCCGACATATCTGGGTGCGAGCTTCCCTTTTGCGTGGAATCTTCTGACTCCTTTGAGTGGTGTGACTCTGAGGTACATAAAGTCTTCAGGTTCAAAGCTCAATTCCCTACGACAGTTGTCGGCATAACTCTTCTGCCTTGATTGAGCAATCTTCAGTCTTTCCCTGATCAGGGCGATCTGTTCTTTCGCTTTCTGAAGTACATCCGGTCCAAAAACATGCCGTTCACCTGTCTCATTCCAATTCAACGGGGTTCGACAGGATCAACCATACAGAGCTTCAAATGGAGACATCTGTAAACTTGCCTGATAACTGTTATTATAGCTGAATTCAGCATAAGGCAACCACTTGTCCCATGAAGTAGAATATGCTAAAGCACAGGCTCTCAGCATATCTTCCAATATCTGGTTAACCCTCTCGGTTTGATTATCCGTTTGCGGATGGTATGGTGTACTGAAATTCAGACGAGTCCCCATTGCCTCATGCAATTTACCCCAGAACCTTGAGGTAAATTGAGTACCTCTGTCAGACACTATTTTCTTTGGTACTCCATGCAAACAGACAATTCTTGCCATATAAAGTTCAGCTAACCAGTCTCCGGAATAAGTGGTCTTTACCGGTATAAAATGTGCAACTTTAGTTAAACGATCCACTATAACCCATATGGAATCATATCCACTTTGAGTTCTGGGCAAACCGGTGATGAAATCTATACCAACTTCTTCCCATTTCCATTCAGGTATTCTTAAGGGTTGCAATAGTCCTATTGGTCTCTGGTGCATAGCTTTGACTCTTTGACATATGTCACATAATGCAACATATTCGGCAACTTCCCGTTTCATGCTTGGCCACCAAAATCTTTCTTTTAAATCTTGATACATTTTTGCACTTCCTGGATGAATTGAGTACTTGGAATCATGGGCTTCCTCCAAAATTAACTGCTTCAAATCCATTTTGTTCGGCACACAAATACGCCCTTTAAACCACATAGTGCCTTGCTCATCTAGTTTGAAATCCTTTGCCTTGCCCTCATCCATTTTGGACTTAATCCTCTTGATCTTATCGTCATCTTTTTGCCCTTCCCCGATCTGATCTTCCAGGGTAGGTTTTACTTCCAAGGTTGCTAAGAATCCCTCTGGTACCATTTCCAATTCTAATTTCTGCAAATCCTTACACAATTCTGCCTGACTTGCTTCCAACAGCATGTTTACACTGTGGTCCTTTCTACTCAAGGCATCCGCCACCACGTTGGCTTTGCCAGGATGGTAATGAATTCCAACATTATAATCTTTGATTAACTCCAGCCATCTTCTTTGCCTCATATTCAGGTCAGCTTGCGTGAAGATATACTTAAGACTTTTATGATCGTTATACACTTCACATCATTTCGATGAGATGGTGACGCCATATTTTTAGGGCATGCACTACGGCAGCTAATTCCAAATCATGAGTCGGGTAGTTCTCCTCATGTGGCCTCAATTGCCTCGATGCATATGTTATTACCTTTCGGTTTTGCATTAACACGCATCCTAATCCCTGACGTGAGGCATCACAATAGATGTCAAAGCCTTGATGGACGTCGGGTAGAACTAATACAGGTGCTGATGTTAATCGTTTCTTCAACTCCTGAAAACTCTTCTCACACTCAGGTGTCCACAAGAATTTCTTTTCTTTCTTTAGCAGTTGCGTAAGGGGTCTCGCAATTGTAGAGAATCCTTCAATGACACGTCGGTAATATCCCGCCATTCCAAGGAAACTACGGATTTGGGTTACCGTCTTCGGTTGCTCCCAATGCAAAACTATCTCCACTTTCTTTGGATCTACCGCCACTCCTTCTGAAGTCATTATGTGTCCAAGAAATTCAACCTTATTCTTCCAGAAATCACATTTGCTAAATTTTGCAAACAACTGTTGTTCCCTTAATTTATCAAGGACTAGCCTTAGATGTTCGGCGTGCTCTTCCTTTATCTTGGAGTAGACAAAGATATCATCTATAAACACGACCACGAACTTATCCAGGTATTCCATAAATACCTTATTCATTAAGTTCATGAAATATGCTGGTGCATTTGTCAAACCAAAGGATATAACTGTAAACTCGTAATGTCCATATCTTGACGAGAATGCAGTCTTCGGAATATCCTCTGATCGAATCTTCAATTGAAGGTATCCTGATTGAAGATCAATCTTGGAAAAGACTCCTGCTCCCCTCAATTGATCAAAAAGATCGTCGATCCTGGGTAGCGGATACTTATTCTTTATCGTCACATCATTGAGTGCACGATAGTCTATACACATCCTAAAACTCCCGTCCTTCTTCTTAACGAACAAGACAGGTGCTCCCCATGGCGATGAACTAGGTCTTATAAATCCTTTTTCCAGCAGCTCTTCAATTTACTTCTTCATTTCCACTAATTCCTCCGTGGACATCCTGTAAGGTCTCTTAGCTATTGGAACTGTCCCTGGAACAAGCTCTATCACGAACTCGATATCTCTATCTGGCGGCATTCTAGGTAAATCTTCCGGGAAAACATCCAGATATTCATTGACTATGGAAACTTCCTCCAAGCTGATGGTCTTCATGTGTTGACCATTAATTGTCCATCTCGTACTGCTTTTGCTTCAAACTCAACCCTTCTCCCTTCTGGGCTCTCGATTGATATAACTCTTTTTCCGTAGTCCAGCACTGCCTTGTGTTTGGTTAACCAATCCATTCCCAGGATAACATCCAGGGTTTGGGTATTTAAGATAATTAAGTTCGCTAGGAACTCTATTCCATTAATTATTAGTCTCACCCCAGAACATCCTAAATTGGATCGGAGTTCTGATCCAGGGGATTGGACTACAAGTACACACTTAAGTTTCACAATATCCAAATTATTGCGAACAGCAAAATCTTGAGAAACAAATTAATGTGATGCTCCGAAGTCAAATAAAGCAAGAGCTAGCTAATCGAGTTTACTAGGAACTTACGATCTGACGTCGAGGCGTTCTGGACTTCATCTGCTGTAATGTGATTGACTCGGCCTCGTGCAGTTGGCGCTGGAGTCCTTGCAGGTGTGTTCCCCAGTTTAAATCGGACCGGGGTAACACCTCCCTTCTTTGGGCAGTTGTTGGCGAAGTGCCCCAATTCGTTGCAGTGATAGCAACGTCTTCCCACTGCCTGCGAGGTTCCTTCAGTCTGTACCACAGTTCTAGCTGGAGTTTGGACGTTCTGACCCGCTGGACGATTTGCCGGTAGTGGTGCCCTGTCATTGCCTCTGGGCTGGAACCGGATGAACTATTGGGGTGCCGTCCTCTGCCTCTGCTGGCCCTGACGACCTCCTTGTTGCGCCATTCTGCACTTCCGATTGTCATCCAACTCTCGGCGCTTGTCCTCCAGAATAAGAGCCTTGTTAACCAGCTCTTGGAAGTCAGGGAATGTGTGGGTGATCAGTCCCACTTGTAACCCTGCATTCAATCCCTTCATGAAGCGGGATTGTCTGGCCATGTCCGTAGCTACGTCTTCTAGTGCGTAGCATGCCAGCTGAGTAAACTTATTCAGGTAGTCGGCCACTGATTGGCCACCCTGCTTGAGATTTCGGAATTCCTCCTTCTTAAGATCCATGATACCCTCCGGTACATGGTATTGGCGAAAAGCCGAGGTGAATTCCTCCCACGTAATACTCTATGGGTCTTCATGAGCCGCGCAGAAGTTTTCCCACCATTCTGCGGTAGTCCCTTCTAATTGATGAGAGGCATAGAGCATCGTCTCATGTCCCATACACTGGGTTATGTGCAGCTTCCTCTCGATTGTCCTCAGCCAATCGTCCGACTCCAACGGATTGGCGTTGCCTGAGAAGGTGGGTGGACGGGTTCGCATAAACTCTGACAACCTTGAGTAGGGGTGTGGTCCATGGTTACCCCTAGGTTGAACATTCGCAGCAGCTTGATTGGAGATTTGCTGCATGGTCTGCACCATTGTGTTCATGAGTTGAGTTTGGGCGGCCAGAAAGGCTCCCAGATTCTGCATATCAACTTGCGGCGGTTGAGGGATTGGTTCCTCATTCTGGTTGTCCGCCTGGTTGGCTCCACTTCCGCTGGCTCCAACATTTCCGCGAGTCCTCACCATCTGTTGCAAACTTTCAAGATTAAGAAAAGAAGAAAGCATAGACAAGTAAAAGAACTTATGCGGGGGAAACATGTGTAACTTAAATTATTTAGCAACTTTATTAATATAAAATAGTATGGTTGCTCACAAATGCCTAAGGGCGATGCAACACATACCAGACACTCACAAATAGGAACAAGTAAACAAACATAAGACTCCACAACGACTCACACCTACTGGCGACTCTGAAAAAGACGCGACTCAAATACTCGAGTCTCGACACTACACCTGGCTAAACTCGATCACTCGTCGAGCCAACCAGGCTGCGGCTCCCCCGGAGCATACACCGGCAGGTGCTTTGGCATCGGGGCGAACTGATCCTGATGACCTACTGCAGCTGGTGCAAACGACCCCATCGACTCTGCTGGTCCAAAGGCTACCTGCTCCGGCTCCTCCAGATCTGGGTCATGCAGCTCCAAGACTGGCTCAGGCTCAGGTCCATACAGAGCTATCTCCAGCTCCTAGATCCTCTGCATGGAGTGAGCTAAGCCCTCCCGCAGTTGAGTCCTCGCCTCTGTGACCTCGTCGCGGGCTCTCTGCAGCTCCTGGACTATCTCGTCCATGGTGTCCTCTTGGGCGATGACATACCTCGCCAGGTGAGTGATCATGGCATCCTCCTCCAAGAACTCCATTCTGTCGTATCGATTGCCTCTGTGCGGGTGGTGACGAAAGACAGTGCCCTCCAACTCTGCGGAGTAGGTGCGGGCAATATGCCGCATCGTAGGACGCGCCGTCTCCTGGATCCCGACCTCAAAAGAAGTCCTCCTAGCGGTGATGTAGATAGGACGGCTCGTCCTCGTCCTCTCTCGAGCATATACTGTGATCTTGACATCCCAAGCGATATCAAGTCTTGCCCGCACCACAGTGGTCCCCTGGTGAATTGGCCTATCAAATCCTTCGAGCAGCTGCATCGTACGCCAAAGCTCAGTGGCGAATCCTCCAGTGCGCTCTCCATAGGTATGGATCCTCCTCATCTTCCAAAACAAACCTCGTTTAAAATTAAACAGATAATAATAAGAAGATTTCAGCATAGATATGAAGCAAGAGAGAAAAGATAAGTCGAGATTTCATTGATATTCTTGCTCAAGTTGATTAAATCTTAGAAAATAGTTTTATCCTCCTAGGCACAACTAATCTGGTTCAAGGTCAAGACCTACAGTCAGCCTGCTCTGATACCACCTCTGTCGAGATCCGAATCGGCAAATCCAGACCCTTTGTGTATTCTGTGTTGGTCCAGGATCACGCTAGCACACACAGTCTTATAGGGTTGCACATCACAGACATTCACAGCGATATAAAATAAATAGTGCAAACATTTATATAAACTGAGTTGTATGACCTTACGGTATCCTTACATAAAAATCAGCCACGCAGGGCTTACATTATTCAGAGTAAATGAAATAGCAGTGGAATAGAAATAAATGTCGTGGAAGCCATCATCTTGCCACAGGCAACCGACTGGGCTTGCCTCCTAATTGCCCGGATCCTCAATGTACTCCTCCTCCTACACTGGTGTCGACTCCTCCACTGATGTTGGGGTTGATAAGTAAGGAGGGGTGAGTACATAAGGCACTCAACAAATAATGCACAGAATGCAGCGCTATTACTATATGCAAAGCTTATTCCAAAGGATTGGCTTAATTGGTTCTTTTGCATCAAACAACATTTTTAAACCAGTATCTTATTTCGATTAAAGCAGTGGAACAATTATAAATAATACTAATTTCTTCAAATGGTTTTTCTTTGAAGATTCTCGGTACACAGCCTTAACAGTTCATTTTTAACACTGGCACACAGCCACCCTTTCCACATTTTGTTTTTCAAGATCCACCCCTTGACTGTAATCCCCGAGCAATGTCCAGTACCGCGGACACGGCTTTTCGAATAGATTTGACACTCTGCAGAGGTTGTACACTTTACCTATAAGATACAGCCGCTCAACACACAGGTGATTGCCCGTAACAAAGCCTTTAAGGAACCTCGACCTTAACCAAAGAACCTCTCCGGGATTGCCTTCACTATCACTTCCCTCACACAGAGCTGAAGTATAGGACAGGCCAATCACCGTTGGATGGGCACCAAGCCGTAGCACAGGTACGCTCCCCCGTACAGATACACCCCCGTGCACTGTCACCCCGAGGTATCAGAGCAAAGATATCAGAACCGTAATCAACTAGGTCTGTCCCATACCAGACATGTGGTTATACGGGTGACTTAGTTCAAAGGCTTGCAAGGTGAAGTCCTTAACTGACCAAGGCAAGACTTCCAATACTCAACAGTGGCACACAGCCCAATGTGGCACACTGTAACATCCCAAAATTTGAGTTTTGGAATGTTGGAATTCAAAATTTAACCATTTGCATTTTCTTGAATTAACTCCAGCTTAATTTGAATTTCTAAATAATAAAAGGATTTAATTTGGCTAAACTATTCATCAAAATCAAGAATTTCAGTTTTAGTTGGGTTCCTTGTGCTCCAAGGAATTTTTCTGTATTTTTGGGGATTTTTCTGAATTTATTTGATATTTATTTGAATTTATTTGGTTTTATTAGATTCTGGAATTATTTAAAATCGAAAAATGATTTTATTTTCGAAAACCTTCTGCTGATTCTTGGCCCACCGTTTCGCCCGCTTCACCCCACCTCGCCCCACCCGTTGCCGCCGCGAGCCCAGTAGGCCCAGTAGCGCATCTGCCGTCCGTCTGTGGCACGCGTGTCTGGTCCCGATCGCACACGCGCGCAGCAATAAACCCTAGCCGATTCGAGTCCCGCCGCCGCCGACGCCTCGGCGTCGCGTGCGCGTCCGATGTCGTCCTCCGAGGCTATAAAGCGAGCCGCACCCGTCCGAGGTCCGCCAGTATTCCGCCGCCGGTTGCCCTCCTTTCGCCGCCCTAACGCTGCCGTTGCGCGGCGCCTCGCCAAGTTCTCGCGTTCGAGCTCTTTCGCCGCCTTTTCCGCCGCGCGGTGCCCTCCGCCGCACCGTTGGTCTCTTCGAGCTCCTGCGTCGTCCTCTTTCAGATCCACCAAGTCTCGCGCCCGATCCGGTCATCGCCGCCCGATCGCGCGTCTTCTTCTCCGTTGCCGGTGAGCCCGCGCCGCCGCTTCGCCGTCGTCTTGTGTCGGCGATCGTGGTCGTTCGATCGCGTAGTGCGTCGGATGGCGCCACGCCCTTCGGCCGGCGCGTTATTTTCCGGCCGCCCGATCCGGCGTGCCACCGATGAGCGACGCGTGGCTTGCCGCGTCAGCCGCTCGCTTGTGCGCCGCGTCAGCGCCACCTCTGCCGCCGCGTCAGCCCTAAAGCGCGTCGGTAGCTGACGTCACGCAGCGTCGCGCGGGCGACGGTGAACCCAGCCAGCGCCGTGGACCCAGTCCACCGTAAGCGGTGACGTCGGCGTTGCGCAATAAATTCCTTTTCAAGATACAAAAATAAATCCAGAAAATTCGGATTTTCGATTTTCTGTATTTTCTCTGAATTTAATCTTTGGAGGCCGTTCTCGCTCATACGAACTCCGATTGAGGCGATTCAAGTTTCTAAAATTTTCTAAAATCAAGATCTATCTTCCAGAGCCATTTATTTTCAGTTTTGAGCTTGTTTGAGTCTCTGTTTTGTATTTATTTGGTTTCATCGTTTTCTTTTCCGGTGACGCTAATTCCGAGGAGCAAACGAAGACTTCGAAGACCAAGATTCAGCACTAGATCAGCAAGGCAAGTCGTAACCTTTGATCATATTGATCCTATGTTGCAAAGTAATTTATTTTATACACTTGCATGCTATTTACGTATCAATGTTTATTTAATGGGAGTAGATGTATGCCTGGTTGACATTATGCCACCTTGATTCGTTGTATGCCATGTATCCATTGTTAAACCTAGGTTGGGACATTACTAGTTGGACATAATCATAATACCAACATTGGGTTATCGTAGCTATGCTTAGACATGCTTACATATACGTTGGGATTCATGTCACATGTTGAATAATGTTAATCTTGACTTAATGAGATATTGAATCGTGGCCGTTAGCCACTTGTTGTAAAATTTGTTGTACCATGGCGGGTTTGCCATTGGTCTTGGTTGAACAATTGTTTTCCCTCGGGCAAGTGATCGTGCGATAAAGGGGTGCTTTCTAGCACATTGGGATGTGGATGTCTTGCTGAGACAACTTAAGGACTTAATCTTGTGCGCCATTGAACTGGGTCTAATCGTACTACCACATGTCGGAATGGGACAGACCTAGGTGATTAATTTGTAATGTCTAGTCTTGAGTCGCCAATGGTGGTGTGGGTTCGGGATGGGACGGGTAGATTCACATGGCGCAAGAGGGGCCTTATGGGCGAAACCTTAGCGAGCGATCACCGAGCTTAGACTGTGCATTGGAAAGGCTTTGTCATGATATCTCTGCGACACACCAAAGGAAGTGTGTTAGTAACGTTTGCACAAAGAGATGTTCATGTCTTGTGGGTAAAGTTGTACAACCTCTGCAGAGTGTAAAACTATTCGAATAGCCGCGTCCGCGGTCATGGACAAAGCCCGGGAATTTCACACGGGGTATAGAGTGTTTCATAAAATGTGGAACGTGGAATTGTTTGGATGTGAGCGGGAGTTCACTGTTGTTTTGTTGTCTATCATTGATCTATCAGTTATTTATTTATGTTTTCATAAATATGCTTTCAATCTATTTATTGTATTTCAATTCAAGTTATTGCTTTCTGCAAATGAAACATATAGCCATCCTTATCAAGCCGTGCATAAATGTATTGCATCAATTCCCTATGGCTTGCTGAGTACCTTTGTACTCACGGCTTTATGCCCTTGTTGATCAGTTGCTGAAGGAGATAATGAATCTTATGAAGAGGAATTCTATGAAGACTACGTGGATTAGGAAGGCGTTCCCCAGACGATTGCCTGTGGCATGTCGAATGGTTCAAGTTATCTTTTCCGCTGCAATAGTATTTGTTTCTTAAGCCCTTAAGGCACAATGGTGTAAACATTGACCATAAGGTCGTTTGCTTTATTTAATAATAATTTGCTTCTTCTTAGTTAATTCGTTGTATGGAATGATATTACATCTGTGTTTCCACTGTGTGCACTAGCGTGATCCTGGACTAGTGCAGTATACACAGAGGGTTTCGGATTTGTAAATCCGGGTCCCGACACACACAGACTCACATCACTCATCAACCCATTGCCACACAGGCCCACTTGGCACACAGCCTCTTGCCACTTGCCCCAGTCTAAACCATTTCCCACCCTGTTGATTATTGTGCAACACATGCCAGCAATAACTCAGCATCGGTGCAGAACCACACAGGTCTCTGAACCTCAATCTCATCATGTGGCATCATCACACCACTTTCAAAATACATTCTGTATTTCATTAGTCAGTATTGTAGTTTATCCGAAAGATCATTAATGATTCGTTGCAAGGCTAAGCATCTATTCACGGTCTAGCCTCCCGTGTTGGCATCATATTAACATCCAACAGATATGAATAACCTTAAGGTGGACAATGATTTAAAGGCATACGAATAGTAATTTCAAGGTGACATAACAAAATGGGTTGAATAGCTAAATTATCCAAATTCATTTAAATATATTTTAATTAATTTAGAATGCATAGTTTTAAAGCAGAGTACAATTTTAAAAACTGGGATCGAAATGGTCAAAGCATCACTTTCCTTCAAAGAGTTGCTGGTCATGTTCCGAAGCTTGGTCTTGAGCGACGAATTCTTCTTCGAAACTTTCCGGCAAATTTGCGTGTACGCGTAAAAATAACATATGCAATAAATAACCAAAACAATATACTAAAATACCTCAAAAATTCAAATAAAATTCATAAATAAACATATCTCAAATTTACAAATTTTTAGGAATTGGAATCACCTCAATCAGAGTTAAAAGGCAAAAGTTATAGCCGTTCAAAGTTTTAGATAAAATATAAATCAGAAAATCCGATTTGTTATAATTATTTTTATACGAAAAAATTGGGATTTATGACGTCAGCATGACCTAATGATGACGTCAGCACCGAAATGAAATTCGGGTGAAATATTTTTTATATTTAGAAATATTTATGATGTCAGCGATGACGTCAGCATGACACGTGGAAGTCTCTCGGACCGACACGTGGCAGCGGCGCATACACCCGGTCTACGAACCAGTGCGGGTCTACGGTGGACTGCCGTCACTGTGCACATGCACCGGCTGATGCATGCACTGGCGTCACCTAATACGGTCCAACCAATCACCGATCGACACGCGGCGCTAAAATATTAGCCGAAACTCGATTCAATCTCATCCATCCGATTTAAAACGAACGGTTGTGATTGATGCGATGTTTCGACTCTGGTCCACCCAGAACTAAAACGTGGCTTCACTATGGCCATTGTATCCCGATCGGACGGCCACGATTAATCGGGCGACGTTGACAGAAACGGCGGCGCTGACTCCTCGATTTCCGCGCGTCACGCGTCAACGCGGGACTGGCCCGATGCGTGGTGCGATCACGCCCGCTCGATTAAAAAATGAATGACCGAGATGAGCCAAGGCTAATCGGCTCTGGCATACTGCGGCGTGACACGCGGCGCGATCCAAGACGACTGCTGCGCATCCGACGGCTACGATACTTACGCGACGCGGCAAGATATACACTCTACGATCTAGATCTAACGACTGATATTAAACTGACATGATTCTAGGCGAAGCAATCTAAACCGTTGATTAGATCCAATGGCTGAAGGGTGAAGATGAAGATTACTGTTATGTGGCGACGTGGACGAATCTGAAGCGTTTGGCTATGATCGGACGGTCGACGAAGCTCGGCTGGCGGCGATGTCGCGGCGGCGCAGATCTCACCGGAGGGGAAGAAGATGACCACTGCGACGGTGCTGCGAGGCTTCTCCGGCGACACGAAGTGGCGCGGCTGGAACATCTCGGCAGGGGAGACTCGGCGGCGACCTCAGACACGGCGGAGGGTGACCGACGGCGGCGCAATGAATGGTGGAGAGTCTCGGAACTTCGGCGAGCTCGCACGACTGCTACGGGGGGTCTCGGTGTGCGTGCGAGGAGTCAAACTGAGAGGCATGAAGTCCTCTGCACGACACGCTAACCAAAGCCCTAAAAAGAGCCTCGATGTGCGCGCTATAGGCGGCGAAACCGGCGGCCATCAATGCCCACGACTCACCGGTGATCTCGCGGAGACGAGGCGACGTGGCGCAATCCCAGCCATCCACGCGGCAACAGATCGACGAACCGGATACTCGCGCAGCGCGTCCTCATGTGGTCCATCCGATCCCGATCAGACGGTCACCCGCAAGCAGCGTTAGGGTTTCGTCGGGCTGGGCCAACAATGCGCACAGTAATGGGCTCAACCCAATACTGTTCATCTGTTTTTCCCCGATTTTTGAATAAAAATAATTCTAGAAATTCAATTAAATCATTTGGGATTTTCAAAATAGCAGAACAATTCTAGAAAAGTTCTAGAAAATACTTTGAGCTTTTTGAAACTCAAATAAAATATTTTCAATAAAACTTTGTATAAACGTTTGCATGAAGTTATTGAAATTCAAGAAAGGTCACAATTGAATAAATCCAATTAAATTCTTATAAATTCTCAAAAATAAAAAATACTCCAAAATTTAAATTAGAGTAAATTTCAGGGTGTTACAAACAGGGGGCCGCACCTTGTGACTAAGAGCATCCGCCACTACATTACCTTTGCCCGGATGATACTGAATTGTAAGATCATAATTTTTTATCAACTCCAGGCACCTTCTTTGCCTCCAATTCAGATCTTTCTGAGTGAAGATGTACTTGAGGCTCTTGTGGTCAGTGAAGATATCACACATTCGCCATACAAGTAATGCCTCTAAAATTTCAAGGCAAAGACCACTGCGGCTAATTCGAGGTCATGAGTAGGGTAGTTTTGTCATGCTTTTTCAACTGCCTTGACGCATAAGCAATAACTTTTCCCCCTTGCATAAGAACACAACCAAGACCCACATGAGAAGCATTAGAATAGACGGTGAAGTGCTTTTCTAGCTCAGGAAGGTTGAGAACAGGAGCAGTTACTAACTTCTCCTTCAGAGTGCAGAAACTGCGCTCACAATCAGTAGTCCACTGGAATTTCACCCCTTTTGAGTCAATTGAGATAGTGGCTTGACAATAATTGAGAAGTCTTGAACTGCGCACTTCTTTGATATTAGAAGGTCTCTCCCAGTCCACAACTATAGAGATCTTACTCGGATCAACAGAAATGCCTTCTTGGTTAATAATATGGCCAAGGAAACCCACTTCTGAAATCCAAAACTCACACTTCTTTACCTTGGCAAAGAATTTATTCTCCCTCAAAGTATCCAGCACAAGCCTCAGATGATGCTCATGCTCCTCCTTTGACTTGGAATAAATCAGTATGTTGTCGATGAACACTACCACGAAATCATCAAGATATCTATGCATCAAACTGTTCATCGTCTCCATAAAAACAGCAGGGGCATTGGTTAGTCCAAAAGACATAACCTTAAATTCATAATGACCATACCGAGTGGAGAAGGCCATCTTTTCAATATCCTACTCCCTCACACGAATCTGATTATAGCCCGATTGGAGATACATTTTAGAGAACACATTTGCTCCCTTCAATTGGTCAAATAAATCTTCAATGCGAGGTAGAGGGTACTTGTTCTTGATGGTCACCAAATTAAGAGAGCGATAGTCAATGCACAAGTGCCAACCACCATCTTTCTTAGCGACAAAAAGAACAGGCATTCCCCAAGGTGACACACTATGCTGGATCAACCCCTTAGATAACAGATCATCCAATTGCTTTTTTAGCTCATCTTGGAAAGGGCGAGCCAAACAGTAAGAAGACAGAGAGATAGGTCGGGTGCCTTGAACAAGGTCAACTTGAAATTCCACATCCCCTTTTGGTGTCAAACTGGGCAGCTCATCCAAGAATACATCAGCAAATTCCTTCACCACAGGAATCTCCTCAATAGCTATCGATGTACTTGGCCTTTCTGAAATGGCCAAAAGTGTCCCCGATCCCAGCATATGACGCCTAGGAAACAAATTAGCCAGCACAAAGAGAAAGTTAGATGGCACATTGCTCTGGAAGACTAACTCCACTCCAGACGGAGCCTGCAAAGTAATTGTCTTCGAGTAACAACATATCTTGGCTTTGTACTGATGCAACCAATCCAAACCTAGAATGAAATCAAACAGAGCCAACTGGATAACCATCAGATTAGCAAAGAAATCTTCATCATCGATGGTAATGGTGCAACCCGGGCATACCATCGAACTCGAAATAAGACCACCCAGAGAACTAACTATCACAGACTTAGCCATACACTGCATCCCCAACTTGGCCCTTCTAGCAAACTCAATCGACACAAAGGAATAGGATGCCCCTGAATCATAGAGAACAAAAGCGTCAACCGAATCCACTAGTAAGATACCTGATACCGCATCTGGACACCCAGCTGACTCAACAGTCGGCAGAGCGTAACCTCCTGGTGGCGCCAGGGCGGCGGGAGCCCCGACACCCTACTGGGGTAGCACTGGAACTGGAGGTAGTGCAGCAAACTGAGGGGGAGCCGACGGCTACGGATGCCTGAAAGCCGCAGGTGGCACCTATGAGGAAGACTACGGAAGAACAAGAGTAGTAGCCAACATCTGGGCCGACCCCCTAGACGAGGCAGCCACAATCGGGGTGGATGATACCGGTTCACACTTGATGATGCTATTGGGATTCGACCGACAAACTCGCCCCATATGGCTAGGTCGGCCTCAGTGATGGCACTTCCCTGACCACGAACACTCTGCAGCGCGATGCCCACCGCCGCACTTGAAGCAAATCATACATTACCCCGAAACAGGTCGAAAGGCCAACCGTGGGGAGGACAATGAAGATGATCGAGGTTGCTTTGCCTTGACTCCCGAGGAGGAACTCTATCCCACCCTAAACTTCTTAGAATTAGGTCACTGAAAAGACCCACCTCCACCACCAAAACACCTCTTCTGGCTACCACTAGAAGCTATAGAAACTCCTGAATCGCTAGAGTTGAGCTTATCTTTAGAAAGCTCCAACTCAAGCTCCATGCCCTTAGCCTGCTCCACCACGGAGGCGAAGTCATGGGGGACAGTTGCCCCCATGACAACTCTGAACTCCTGGTTAAGGTCCTGACGGAACCTTCAAGCCTTTTCACGATCATCAGAGGCCACGGCTGGTACGAAGCAGCAGACAATGTTGTTGAACTCCGCCTCATACTCAGCCACAGACTTCCTCCTTTGGGAGAGGGTAGTCAAAGAATGCTCCATCCTCTCCACAAAGGACTCCGGATAGAACTTTGCTCAGAAGTGCTCAGTGAAGACCTCCCAGGTGACCGGTCCATGGGCGGGGGTCCTCGAAGCAAGTACCCCCTCCCACCAGATATCCGCCTGGCCCTTCAGCTGAAAGGCCACGAATCGAGTCTTCTGGAGAGAAGTCATCTCGAGGACTCCAAATTACCTCTCCATGTAACGCAGCCAGTCCGCTGACTGGACCGGCATGCCCGCACCATCAAAGTTGTCGAATCAGAGAGTCAACCACTCACGAAGGCTCATCCTACAATCCGGCACATCTGGGACAGCTGCGGGAACTGCTGCAGGTCGAGGCACAGCAGGAAGAGCTGCCTGAACCTGCTGACGCAACTCCTGAACCTCCCTCTGTAGCGCTTGCAACAAGGCCACAGTAGCGGTCTCTACCCCTGCCCTAGACTGCGTAGCCGGGCACCATCCTGATCTGACTCATGAGCATTGAGCGAGCTGCTTCCCTTAGCTACCGACTCAACAACCCCTTGAGATGGGTGACTCCCACCTCGGCCACGGCCTCCTTGACCACAGCGACCATGACCTCTACCCCTCGGCATAGCTACAGCACAAGCACAATCTTACAGTTAGCTCAAGCACCAACATAACAACAAAATAATAGCATTTTCATCTCTCAATATCATAACTCAAATAAAACATTAAGGTGCAATGTAATGAATTACCATACCCTTCCTATTGTGCTCCAAAGTGTGTCAAAATTTTAATTAATTAGCGAACCTACGCCAAGTTTTAAAGTTATTGACTAAAAGTAAGATTTTTAAAAATGACCCTAACTAGGTTTCTATGTTTTCCCAAGTCAATTTTCTTAACTAACTCTAAGATCATTTACTAGTTTCAAGCACAACGGACCTAATGCCCACGCGCTTTGATACCAACTGTAACACCTCGACACCCCCGTGCCCTGGTTGTTACACCACAAACACTAACAAACCACCAAAACTCCAATATACTAGAAATTTCAACATGCCTCTACAGAACTTAGATCCAAACAGCACAACGACAACAACAGTAACATGTAAGATACAACCACAGGAGCAATATTAGCACGAAAGAACCAAGTGTAGTATATAGCAACCACCTTTCTACTTATGATAATTTAACTAAGCAATGACAACATAACAAGTCTACAACCATCAATCCAACCTACAATTCCATCGACATAAGCCACAAATTATTTACAAAACAAAAGATCATCCAACAAACAACTAGGCAGTATAAACTTCTTAACTACTCAAAAGCCTAGATTAATTGATGACGAGTGAGTGAAGTGGTGCTAAGCCCCTTTCCAAAATACCGCTCTAGAAGTACATAAAATAAAACATCAAAACAAGCGTGAGTTCAAAACTCAGCAAAGTGCATTATATTATTACAATTAGCTTAAAATAAGAGGTTATAGCAATTTACAAACGTAGTAAAACCTTTGCACATAAGAACAATATCATAATTTAACATTCTTTAAGCTTCAACCATGCAATGCACATGCATGCTCATAATGCATATTCTCATAGCATTACCGGTATTGCTGAGTGTACACCCGTCTGTGTGCACCCTCACATTCCCATCCAGCCCGTGGAGGGGCCTACCGAATTAGGTCTTTCATGTCTCACTACGTGTGAGACAGAGGCCCACTCGGGACACCTCTTCTGTGACGAATGCATAAATGCGAATGAAATAAATTAAATTGCAGAATGCATTCTCATCATCATGACATATCCATAAGCATTGACATAATCTTTAAATTCCTAAACTTAGCATTTTCCTCATCATAAACAACCTCATAAACATAAGCATACTCATTCTCATAAATATCAACAGAATTGAAATTGCTACCAAATCAAGCTACAAATCCTTCTATCGTTTAATTCACATGATACACTTGCCTCTACCCGCGAGGAGCAGAGTGGTGCGATGATGAGGCCACTCCCGATGCTTCTCCACCTGAAATAATATTCGCATCCATTCAAACACCAACACTCACTAACCTCTACTAGCTCACTAACCCCAAAATTCAGCATGAGACAAAAACAAGACAGCTAGGTTCAAACAATCATAACTTCTAGCAAATAACTTCAAATTTAGTAAACGAATACATTTTTCAAACAAGATGATATTTGTGCAATTCTTTGGAGCATGTGACTAGAGTTTGCAAATGTGTTTTGCAAATTGGGTTGATCACGTATTGATCATCACATGGCTCAAATATGTGATCTTAATTGCCCTTGTTTGCAAGATTTATATTTGCAAATATGTTTTACAAAATATTGATTTTCATGCATTTGATCTTGGAGCATGTGATTAGAATTTACAAATGTATTTTGCAAAATTATTTTGATCATGATTTGATCATCACATGGCTCAATTTTTGACCTTATTGAATCTTGCTAGTTTGTAGTCATGGTCTTGATCAAGTCTATGTGAGGGATTTCGAGAAAATCAGATTTTAGACTTGAGTGACTACATTGGAGTTTTATGATTTTTTAAAATATCTATGGCTACTTAAATCTTGGAAAATAGTGGAGATTTTAGCCGTCTTGGTAATCTTTGCATGGAGTCCAAGATCACCTAAATCGGACTTCGGAGTAAAAAGTTATGACCTTTTTTTCTGCTGAAAATGTGATAGTATCGCCCCTACATGGACGGTAGTGCCACTCGAGCGGCACTACCAGCCCTACATGGGTGGTTGTGCCACCCGAGTGGCATTACCACTGAATCTTGTGGTAGTTATTTGCTAGAGAAGGTGTTTTTGAGTTTAAAGGCCGGTACTATCGGTCCTACATAGGCGGTAGTGCTGGGGTCCTATAGCAACGGCTAGTTTCAGTGCATTTAATGCCCATTTTACCCCCCAACGGCTAGTTTTCTTTGGAGAGGCTATAAAAGAAGCCTTGGAGGCTGGCATTTTGGCTAGTTGTGGTTTTGGAGAGTTCATTGCTCTTTGTGGTTGAGTTGTGAATGTGTTGCACTCTCTAATTTAGTTTTTGAGCTAAGAGCGATTCTAATTTGCATGTGTTGCAATTAGATGTGGGTTGAGTGCTCTTTGTGCATGTGTTGCACTTAGAGGAGAGCCTTGTGCATGTGTTGCACTCGGTGAGCATCCTTGTGTATGTGTTGCACTTGGTGAGGATCAAGCAAAAGACTTGACTTGTTACTCTTGGTGTTTGCCGAAATCTAGAAGGTATGTGGAGGCGTTGTGCAAGATGAGCTTCTCAACGGAGGTTGTGAGAAGCCTTGGGAAATTTGTGAAGGTTGGAGCTCACCTACCCGGAGGGGGAAAGAGCTACCATTAGTGGAATCGAGGTGGGTGCTCAATTCGTGGGGCCGGTCCAAATTGGTTTGGGCTTGCCTCAATGTAGATTAGGGTAGACCGGCAAGTCTCCGAACACCACCGTAAAACATCAGTGTGTCTTGTGTTTGCTTGCAATTCTCTATTTACATTGTTGCAATTTGCATTCCTAGAATTGAATTGTTTGATTGTCGTTAGGATTGAATATTCTTGAGTAGAGATATAATTTAGCTAGTGCACTTAGTTGAGACTAGATGATTTAGGCTTTATTTGATCAAACCATTTGTTTATTGTTTCCACGTATAAATTAGGTTTTGGCCAAAGAGTGCTTAGAGATAAAATTTTAAAACTGCCTATTCACCCCCTCTAGTCGGCATCCTTGATCTTACAGCACGGCGCTAGCATCGGCCCGGGCCGCTCGACGGTGACAGGCACCTGAATGCTGAACATGTGTCTCGTTGCATTCCCAGTGGCGGTGGCAGCCGCCACAGCCACCTTATCCTACGGGACGTTACCGGCGACGGAGTCCCCCGCGGCCGCATCGTGGTGTTCGGTGTCGTCCGTGGAGATGCCATGGGGGAGGGGAGCCGCCGTGGGGGAGGGAGCCACGCGCTGAGGGAGAGTGTAACATCCCAAAAAATCTAAATAATAAAAATATAAATATAAAAATTTAGAAAATGAAATTGAATAGAATTTTAATTAGAATATCAAGAATGAATTAAAATATTATCTTCTATTTCAATATCTTGAAATCCAACCATGATAAAAGTATGAGTTGCAAAATAAAACTTCAAATCAAACAAAATATCAAATTAAGTTGGAAATAAAAATTTACATTGAAATTCCAACTAATCTAAAGTTTTAGTGAATTTTGGTTCTTAAGAGAATCTTTAATTGTACTGATTTCATTTTCTCTACAATACAAAACTTAAAGTACAAAAGAAAATAAAGTTCAACATTAAAATATATTTATTAATGATTTTTTTGGATTTTTATGAATTCCTTCTAATTTTATTGAATTTCCTTGATTTTTGTTACAAAGGAAAAGTCTTTTCATATAATCATGATAATACATTAAGAAAAGAGTAAAAAGTTTATAACAAAAAAATAAACAAAAATTTATTTAAACATATAAAATTATTCAGAAATTAATTTTGGAATTTAAAGGCCAGATCAATATATTTTAGGAAGTTACATGTCACATCAAAGAAATTAAGAGTGCAATTAATGAATCCTTGACTAGCAACAGTGAATTTATCAGATTTAAATAAAAATAATGCTGCATTAATTCGACCATAATTTTTGATATTATCATTATTCTGGATGAAAATATGAACATTAAAAATATCAGGAAATAATAATGATATTTGATAATTTTAAAAATTCGAAAACTGAAAAGCTGAAAATCTGGTAATTCCAATGTCAGAATTTTAGTAAATAAAATATAAATAATTTGAAGTTTAAAATTTTAAATGAGACTAATAAAGCTATAAGTAACCTACAAAAAAAATTTCAAATATATTTCATAAGTTATGAATCCCCAGATAAATTACATACAAAAAACTGAAATCTGTGCATAGTGCACTGTTCGAATTTTTTTAAATTCTACAGGCATGAGATAATTCTGAAAATTTGTAAGTACCTTCAATCCTATCTTTAGTACACGCCGTACATTTCTCATTAAATTAGCACCATGATTACTATCTGGTTCATTGAATGCAATCCAGGTCTGCTGGCGATAAGGAGGAGATGAGGTTTGTTTTGTGTCACTTCAATGAACAATGCCCGGGCCCACCTGTCATCTAGCTTCTCCACAGCCTTGCTAGGCTATAAAAGCCAGTGAGCATGCCTCACCCAGCCAACTCCCATTCGCAGCCACAAATTACCAAATAGAAACCTCAAGTTGCTTTCTTGGTTCCCCTACTTAATGGTTGCCATCGGCTATGCATGCCCGAGCTTCCTCCATGACACCATCTCTTGTTCTATGAGCTTCCTCTCTGTGTTTTTCTTTTCCTGTATTCATTTTCTTCTTTAATGACTCACTAGTGCCTCTTAATTCCATGTCATGTGAGGCCAACTAAGTATGTGCTAAGCTAAGTGTAACATCCCAAAAAATGAGTAATAATAATAAATTAAATAATATATCAGAAAAAGTTTTAATTTGTATTTCCCTGGATTTTTATGAATTTTCTATGAGTTTTCTAGACTTTTTTTAATTATTGCTTAAAAGGAAAATTCCTTTTTCTAAACAATCAACCATTACTTAAGTAATAAGAAAAGATTTGTAAAACAAAAAAATAAGAAAAATTGCTGTAAAAATTCATGGAGCTATCCAAAACACAAAATATAATTTTAAAGTCATGAAAAAATATTAAATGATGAAAACAAAGGTAATTTAATGAAGCAAGACAAGTAATAGTAAAAATGTCAGAAATTAAATGTTCATAATTTCAATGTGAAAATATTTATATTATCTTCTACCTGGATATATTCATCTTCAGTAAAAATATTAGGAGATAATCTTTAGGTTTGATATTTATAAAAATTCAAAAACATAATTGCAAAAAATATGAAAATCAGATTGTCAGAATTTTTATAAATAAAATATAAAATATATTAAATCCAAATTTTTACTGAAGACTTATATATCCAAGAGGAACTTCTATAAAAAGTTTAATTTTTTTTATAAAATATAAGTCTTCTGATAAATATAAAACAGAAAACACAATTTTGTGCACAGTGGCTAGTCAGAATTTCTATAAATTATACATAAGTCGAATAGGTCTGAAATTTTTATGGTATGTTCTAAACTAGGTCTAGTACACTCAGTAAATTCGTCATTAATTTTTGCGACAAGAGAGATAACTGATTCAATGAGCTATCCTCGCTCTGATCACTGAAAATTGCTTAAGGTCACCTCGCCGTTCGCTGCCAAGTGGGATCCATTTCCCTGTCCGGCCCACCTACCAGCCTAAGCCTCAGCCTTCGTCTTCCTTGGTGCGCCGAAGCCCCGAAGCAGAGAACCAACTCGTGCCGTCCTTTGTAACCGCCATTCATTGTGATTCACGCCGCCTGAGACCACGTCATCGTCCTCTCCTTGCCACGCCGCCATCCCCTCCGGATTTCCTGCAGCTCGCCCATGCCTTCTTCTGTTCAGCTGCTGCAATTTGCCGTAGAGTTCACACCTGCTGTTCGAACTCCACTGCAGCAAATCGTCGGCTATAAAACCCGTCCTGGGATCGCAGGAAGCCGCGCATCACTTTCCCTCTCTTTTCTTCTACTCGCATCCACTGAACCATCGCCAATTTCCCTCATCTCTGCCATGGCCGAAGAACCCTAGGATCGGGTCGAACTCAAATCAAGCCGATACATTCAACCATTTGCCAATTCCTTCAAGCCGTAGCATCATCAAGCCTCTAGGATCAAAAGCCCTCAAAAACATTCGGAGTACTCCATGTAAGAACTTGCCGCCACTGATCACCCTTCTTCTCCGCGGCCGGTCGACGGTGGCACGACTCCTCAGCCCGCTTTCACTTCGAATATCAGGTGAAATGGAACCTCTAGCACCCATTAGTGCCTAATGCGCTACTGATTCAATCTGTGAAGCTTCTGTTCATCTTCTCTGGCGAGACCTCCTCTCTGCCGCCGCAGGTCCTCAGTGGCAGCTCGCTTCGGCTCGCCTCCAGCCGAATCGGCACCTTCCCCAGATGCGCATCACCTCCCTGAAGCTCCCTGCGCTGTCGACTGGACCTCACCGGAGCTGCTTCGCCGGCGAGTCGCCACGGAGGTGAGCCCCTGTTCTCAAGTGTATGATGCGAGGGCCCCACCTGTCAGCCAGCGCACCTCAGACACTTCCTCTCGCTGACCGCAGGCCCCACCTATGAGTTCGTCGGGATTTAAAATAAACCGCGAAAAAGGAAAAACGCTTTCAAAGTATTGAAAGCGTATTTTTCATTTTCTTTGGATTTTCCAGAACCGATTTAGATTCAAACTTGAATATCTTTCGCATTTGAAATCCAAATGAGATGAAACCAATTTATAAATTCATCAAAAATCAAGAGCTTCCAAAATATGCAAAAATATTTTGAAAATCTATTCTAGAAAAATATTTTAATACAAAGATGAATAGTAGATTTAAAAGTAGATTACATATAGAAACTTTGCAAACAAAGTTAAATTTATTTGGAACCAATTTTATCATGATCCTTATTCTGCTATGCACCCATTTCTATAAAAATATTTGGGTAACCAGTTGTTTTATGTCTTTTCTATTGAAGTCTAACATTATTAGTAACTATGCAATAATAACTAAATTGATAAGGACAGAATTTTTGGAAGTTTGTTAAACATATTTATTTTCAGCATGATGGTAGAATAATGTTAGGCTAGATAAAAATATTGAACAAATAATGATTTATGCAAATAGGATGTGATTTAGTATGAAGAGCATAATAGGTATATATGTATATATATAAGTATATGTTCATATGGGACCATGCTTGCATCTAACAATTAGTTCGCAGAAATGGGGTAGATAACTTAATGTGTTATGCCTGATAAAATGGCAGCCAGAAATTTAGTGATAAATGTTTAATTCAAAAGTCTTTAAATACATTGCTTTGCATCTGAATCCTATTAACAACATACTATTTTACGATATCACCATAAGACAAATCTTTCTACTTTAAATAATTTTAGCATCTATAATTCGAGATTATAAATACAAGAATACATAATTTTAGCCTCTTGAATTCGTAAAACAAGAATAAATAATCTATAAAAGAATATGCATCTGTTTCTTATAGCATGTTTTATTTGATTTACTGTCTGTCTTCTTTTTGCCCTTATTGAAATTGTTGTTTCGCTATATTTTCATTGAACGACGTGTAGAACCCGACGTCATTAATTCCGTCGTCGACAACACAGGCTTGAACCGCGACTTCGTCGTAAACAACGATTAAGCAAGGCAAGCACCCCATTTGATCATATTGATCCCAATATTTAATTTTCATTGTGTTTATCAAAATGTTTCATGCATGCGTTTATTTTTTGTAAATACGCTATTTTGTGGTATTAGTAGATATACCTGTTGTCTCATTAAACTTCCTTGATAAGTATGGACATGTGAACCTTGATAACCATATAAATGGATTAGACAATACATAATGTCAACTTCGGTATATGCGAATATTAACCATGCTTAGCCATGCTTTAGAACCAACGTTGAATATGATCAGATCAAAATTGATTCTTGAGAATTGAAAATGGTTGGTTATGAAATGATGTCAATTGTTGGTATTTTGACTAAAAACCCCCAAAATAAAACTATAGTTTAGATGCGAGCAATTATTGGCAATAGCCGGTTGTGCAAGAGATGACTTGTACATAGTGTAGGGGGAGATTATTGCCCATGTCGGATTAAGGACCGAGCTATGGGTTGTTTTCAAGCCAAGAATTCCGTGCAACCACAAGTGCTGGTATGGGACAGTCTTAACCTATTAAGTTGCTTAGGTCTGGCTTTGCACATTGGTAGGCGGGAGATAGTATGAGCAATCCTTTCTAGGTTTGCTTATGAGGGGCTTCCACACTTTGTTGTAGGTAAATGTATATCGGTATAACGGTGTACGCCTTGGTATGGGAAGAAACCCTTATCGCAGGGATTTACTGCTTCTATCGTAGGGAATTACTGCTTGTATTACCACTTTAAATGACAGGGATACACTCTCATGTTTCTTCTCCATAACTAGGATTTAACGTCATCGGGCTGGTGCAAAGCTAGGTCTATATAATGCAACGGTTATGTTATGATCTCTCTGCGGCACACCAAAGGAAGTGTGCTAAATATCGATTGCACAAAGAGCTGATCATTTCTTGTGGGTAAAGCTGTACGCCTCTGCAGAGTGTAAATCTAATTAATTAGTCACGCCTACAGTCAAAGGCACTTGGTAACTTCATCACATAGTTAAATGTTTTACTATTTTCAAAATGGGGTGATTTTCACCTGATGTACCTTGCTTCGGCAAAGATTGTGATTATGCCATGAGTTGGCAGGAAATTGGACATCTCGACACTCACATCATGGAGGACTGTGAGTTATTACTTATGCTCTATTGTTACTTATTTCTTATCAGTCAAACTTGCTTTATTAAATTCCGTTTGCAAATGACAACTTGATTTATAAATTCAATTTCACTTTATGCAAATTAACCGTAGAAGCCTTTTCTTTGAAATGGCCTGCATATATTATAGGATTTGCTAAAGTCTTGCGGAGTACGTAAAGTACTCACCCTTGCTTATTATGTTGTTTTAGGTGGAAAAAGATAGCAAAGCTTCGAAAGATCTCTTTTCGTCGCAGGATGCGGGATTTTTAATAAAGCGACCTTTCTAGGGATTATGCCTTATCAGTTGCCTGAGGGATTGGATGGGCACACTACAAGACTTTGCTTCTTCTGTTGCTATATTTATCTACTCTGAGTTGTAAGAATATATTGTACAAATAGCTTCCGCTTGAATAAAATGATGTATGGATGTGATTCCAATTGTTGAAAATATGCGTACTAGCCACTGATCATGGACTAGTACTGTATGCACATTAGATTTCTATTTTTGCATTTATGTGAAAATGGGGGTCGTTACAGAGAGGGATCTAGGGTTTTGCACAGGAGGTTATGCGTAGGAACGGGCTGGTCGGTGTGCAGCGAGGGTCTTTCCTTTAGCTGAAGCCCAAACGGGGAAATGGGGGAACGTCAGAGACTGATAAATAATTCATGTATATTTATAATTCATATATACGTCATTATTTATAACACATACATATCTTTATTTATAACACATACATATCTTTATTTATACCGCATACATGTCTCATTACTTATTTATAACACACATATACGTCACATTATTTATTTATAGTAATACATACGTCTCTTTATTTATAACACATACATCTCTTTATTTATTTATAACACATACGTCTCATTATTTATTTATGATACATACATCTCATTATTTATTTATAATACATCAGTGACCCTTCTAGAAAAAAACCGTCAGGGATGACCATGGTGGTCATCACTAATGGTTTTTTGGCTAGAAGGGTCACTGATGAGTGGTTATTACAGATGGTTTTTCAAAATCATCAGTGATGAGGGGTCTAATATAAGCCATTTTGTAGTAGTGTTAGGATGGGGTGGTCATTAGAAATAAGGCTAGGCTAGTTGTACAGGGCTTCTCTCAGGTTGAGGGTTTTGACTTTGAGGAGACCTTTTTGCCCCTATAGCTAAACTAGAGTCTATTATGATCCTGCTTGCATTTTTGGCATACAAGGGCTTTGAGCTATATCAGATGGATGTCAAGAGTGAATTCCTCAATTGGTATATTGAGGAAGAGGTTTATGTGAGGCAGTCTCCAAGATTCGAACACCCCAAGTACACAAACCAAGTATATAAGCTTTCTAAAGCATTGTATGGACTTCAACAGGCCTTGAGACGCTTTGACATGATCGAAGGGAAGACGATGATGACTCCTATGGCCACCATGACCATTCTTGAACCTGATGAGTATGGTGAGTCGGTTGATCAAAAAGAGTTCCATAGCATGATTGGTTCCCTCTTATACCTCACTGCTTCGAGGCCAGACATATAGTTTGCTATTTGTTTGTGTGCTTGATTTCAGGCCTCCCCTCGTGCCTCTCACCGCCAGGCGGTGAAGCGCATTTTCAAGTACATTCGAGCTACCATTGATTATGGTATTTGGTGCTCTTCCTCTTCTTGTATGTCCCTTAGAGCCTTTTCTGATGCAGACTTTGCTGGCTGTAGGATAGATAGAAAGAGCACTTCTGGCATTTGCCAATTCATTGGCACTTCTCTTGTTTCTTGGTAATCTAAGAAGCAGTCTAGAGTTGCACAGTCCACCACTAAGGTTGAGTACGTGGTAGCAGCTAGTTGCCGTAGTCAGGTGCTTTGAATGAAATTGACCTTGCAGGACTTTAGGTTAGCTATAGATAGTGTTCCACACTTTTGTGATTACACTTCTGGAATTCACATAGCCAAGAACCCAATGCAGCACTCCAGGATCAATCATATAGATATCAGATATTATTTTCTCAGAGATCATGTGGAGAAGGGTGACATAGTACTCCAGTTTATGAAGAGTGACCACTAGATAGCTGATATTTCCACTAAGCCTTTGCATAGCTCAAAGTTTGTGGCCTTTAGAAGATAGCTTGGAGTTATGAGTTCTTATGGCATATCTTGAGGGGAGCTGGTCTTGTATATTATATATTATATATTTTCCTCCAGCATTTTTTTTCTTTTGTATTTTTGGGTGAATTTGGGGTTAGTTCTAGAATGTTGAGTTCACTTCACTTAGACTTTTGGCATGCTTTGCATGGAGCTCTCATCTTATACTATTTATAGGTTGCTATCATGCTTAATTAGTTGTTTTCTCATTTCTCTAGGCTGAGTTCCCTCACAGTCTTATAGGTCTAGTAGGTGTTGGGCCCCTGGGTAAATAGAGTATGTGTGTACTCCCTAGCTAGGGTATGTAGAGTCAGCTTTTTTATGTTAGTCATATAGGGAAGATGAGAGCGAGTCTGAGCCATACTGTTTTCTACTATCTTTTCTTTGCTCTATAGTCCATCTAGTTTTCAGTTTCTTGGCTTCCTCTTTGCATTTTGTGTTTTTGGTTTTAGTGGAGTTTATTTGGAGGTTTTCTATACCTAATTTTGCTATAACTTATCTGAAACCAGAGTTGTGCTTAAAATTGATTCACTTGTTGAGGGGGAGTTTCGAGAAGCTTTTCATTCTCATGCATTGCATATAGACTTCATGTTCTATCTTAATTGATATTTGTCTCTGATGCAAATGAATTCTCATTCATGTTACACCTTGCTACTTTTCTGAGGATCATTGCTAGCTTAGTCATGTCTAAGTTCACATTACCTCATCATGCTAAACTTGCTTAAAATTAAAATTGAGCTTTAATGAAAGATTTGATGAAATTTGTAGCTTTTAATTGCTATATTTCCTTACTAGGTGCATATGCCATGTTATGTGAAATCTTGGATTTTTACTAAATCCCTAGAGCAGCTTAGGCGAAGCTAGTTTGTTTCATAATAGAATCCTTCACTTGCTCATGAATCTAAGTACTAAAAATAATCAAGTATTGACTTGTGTGTGCTAATATTGAACTCAACATTTTACATTCACTAGACTGCTTCCCATTGCACTTGGGATGAACTTGGAATGACCATTCTTTTAAGTGTCATGCTTGAGATAGTCAATTATGGCTTGAGTCAATCAAAAAAAATTTAAAACAAGTGAAAGAGAGTGAAGCCTAGGTGGCCTTTGTCGATGGCTCCCAGTCGAGGTTTTATTTTGCTAGGATAAGCTCTCCAAATTTCATTGTGTGCATAAAAATAAAAACTTTGAAAAAAATGAGGAAGAGAGTGAAGCCTAGAAGGTATTTGTTGATGGCTCTCAATCGAGGATGTGCTTTGCTAGAATAGGCTCTCTAAACCACTTTGTATGCGCAAAACCTAAAATTCGTATTCACAAAAGATGATTGAGCATGAAGGATGTCTTATGCGCTTGTAGCTCCTTAAAGTGTTAACTAGGTTGAACTCTAGGTTGTCTATTTGATCCATGTCATGGCTTTGCTTACAGTTTGGAAATTATGCTATGTGTTGCAATAGTTGAAATCATGCAAAAATATTATAATCTTATTTGTGCTTGCCACCAAGGATATTGAACTATGCACTTGGACATGCCTTAGATTAGCATAATCTAAACTTGAGTAGCTTGGTGTCATACTTTGCTCCTTGTGGTCATTTGGATAATCTTCAAAGCTCTTCTAGGTTGTGACGAGGATTAAAACCCTATTTTCCATTTAGGCCCCTTTTTATAGTTCGTGACTATATCCTAATAAATAGGCCTGCTAAGCCTAGGCCCACAATGCGTGTGGTAAAAGCCTATCTCTATTCTGAATGGTTAGGTCTCCGATCAGTTCAGTAAAAGATGGTCAAACTTAGCCTCACATTGGTCGTCTTCGACCAGCGACATGGCCACCTCGACCAGCAAACTGGTCAAGGCCAAGTGGTTTTCCCCCATAGCTCCACATGCAAACGGTTATCTGGCAGAAACACGCAAGCACCTGGAAGTTATTACAAGAAAAGGCGTCCTCTAGCGATAAGACACCAGTTAACAAATAAAGCGTCTCTCGGTTACAAGACATCCTTCGGGAGCTTAACTGCCATCCCTTCATCAAGGATAAATAGGAGGACGATCGGACAATCAGAAGAGGACCTGACATCAAACATTCGCAATCTTTCACTCTTAGTAACGACATAAGATCATCTTGTAATCTAAACTTTCTGTCACAGCCACTTGGCTAATAAAGAAGCACTCCGTTATTTCCATCGTGTCCATTTCACTATCCAGGGCCTATACATAATAAAATTTACGTAAGCTCAGTTAAGGGACCCAAGGTCTTGGACATCGACAGTTGGAGCTAGAAAGAGGGCTCCTCTTCTCTGGTCGGACTAACCAGTGCCTCCTCTGTAGGAGGGTGATCCTCGATCTCCCTACCGGCAGAAGTATCTTCCTCAACTGTTGCGATCTTCTCGACCACTTTAGTTGTCGCCAATGGAGATGGATCAACCTCCTCCGTGTTCGGCAGATCTTGACCGACCAATGGCTTGTCGCCACTAGCCGAAGGATTGTCGCCCTCAGTGCCAAGTGGGTCTACTTGCCCACTAGTCGGAGCAGCCTCTTCGGTCGGGAACAAAATATTTTTCTCACTGGTCACCGCTAGGACAGCCAGTGAGTCAACTTCGACACCGACCTGTGCCATTGCGCCCTGATCCTCAGAAGGATCAGAAGCAATTGCCTAGGGGCTCAAAAATATATAACCCAAAAAATTAATAACAGATATTTTTTGAAGATAAATGCTCAGATTAATTGGTATATGATTTCATACCTACATTGGATTCCTAAGTCTATCTCCCAGGACAAAAGAAGGGTAGTGGCTTCCAAAGTGGAGGTCTTCCATTGTATTCTTATAATAAGAGGAACATTGTCCTTTGAATCTTCACCTTCACCCTGAACAAACGGGAAAGTCAGAAGATGCTGAAACTTATGATCCCAATTGTGGTTAAATCATTTTTTGGGACGCAACTGAGAAGAAGTCCTTGCCTGTGTCCTCGCAGCAAACAACACCTTCTTGCCTTGTGCAATGTCGTGAGTACGCTTGGAGCATGGCTCTAGTCCACACCAAAGCTTGATTGGTGCCGATTGGATCAGCACCAGTCTCAGCAGCAGCAACTGCTACCGTTGGAGCACTCCTGGTCTTCATCTTTTTAACTAAAGGGGCTGAGGTGGAAACCTTAGATTGTTTAGCAGGTATCTTCCAACCATGCATCTACAAATGAAGTTCAATTGTCAATCACAAAAAACAATTTAAAAAAAAAATCTCTCCATGATACTTACCAAGGTGCTTTCATTTATGAACTCATCAGTTTGTCCGATTAGACTAGATGGCTGGTTGTCCAGATCAGCTAGGTCGGACTTGTCAGAAGAGATGCGTAACATAGACACAACTCTAGCCCAGGCCTCCTCAGAAATTAGCATTGATCAGAGAAATAGAATTTTATATATATATTCCTTCTATCAAGATTAAAGAGGTTGGTAACAAAAAAGTGAACTTACCTCCACGCTCACCCTTGGTGGGATCCTAGTCACCCTCGAGCCAGGTGAACCGGCACCGCCTCTTCAATGGACTGATCTTGTGGAGCTGAAAATCGTAAACAATCTTCTACCCCATTAGACCTCCATTCACCATTTTTCGACTATTTTTACAATGTCCTTCTCATCGGTGAGGACCAGCGAGTCTTTCTCTTTCTTTGCCTTGGCCTTGGTCCAACTCGGAGCCGTTTTCTTGGTAAAATGGAGACGGCTTCCCCTGGGAATTTTTGAGTAAAACCACTCCTTTCGGTAGTCATACTAGGTGTCTTTGGTTGGAAGAGGGGGATATTGGGAGGCCATCTTGTCTTGGAGCTTAAAATAAGCGCTCCTGAACAGGTCTTGGCTTTTGCTATTTTTTGTATATTGGTAGAAAAAGTGGGAAATGCGGACTAGAGGAGGAATCCGCAAGAACGACTCACAAAGATGGAAGAAAACACTCAGGATGAGAATAGAATTGGGAGGAAGATGATGTAACTCAATTTCGTAATGATCGAGCACATCAGCAAGAAACTCACTTTCTGGGAGGCAAAACCCTAACCTCACTAGAGCGGTGAACAATACAAGGTGTCCTTCTTGGGGCACTAGCTTCATGTCATCTCTGCTAGGATCCCACTGTAGCATTGCGCAGGGAGGAATCAATCCTTGGTCTTCTAACTCTTCGATCCTTCCCTCAGTTAAGATGGACTTTACCATGGCCATCGGGTTCGGGAAGAAGAAGATGAAGATTTGAGGTCACAAAAAGGCTTTTAAGGAAATATTTGCTCATGGAAAAGCAATAAGGGCATGAAAAATCCGAAAGGATTTACCCCCTCTTATATGTAGCCTAATTATTAACAGTTTAGGACACCGTTTCGGTTTCCAAGAAAAAGTATACTGTTTTTCAATAATTGGCAACTAACACAACGCCTAATTTTCTCACACTACCTTTTAGACCTTAAGATTTTTCACCTCCTTTCCTTAACCAAACTCTCCATCATATTCGACGAGAGAAGATAAAAGGATAGAAGATGAAGAGCCTTAAGAACTAAGAGAAGGTTTGAAATTTAAAGCATCAGTGGTTAATCCATAAAAACTCCTTCAGATACTTGAATCCCCCATATCCCCCTCTTTATCATACATTCATTATAACCAATAATGGAGAGACAGAGGGAGATAATGGAGAGACTCAAACTACTGAAAAGTTTTTTCTCTAAAAAAGCCTACTCTCCTCGGAGAAGTCAAGAGATCTTATTCTCAAACTTCTTTTTAGTTGTTCTAACTTCTCGCGTCATTTCCTTGATCATACCTCTCATAAAGAAGAGGATAGAGGATGCGAGATGAAAAGTTAAAACAACTAAAAGAATGTTTGAAAGTGATCTTTTTCAAAAAATATGATTGATCTCATCCTCGTACTCTCTTAGATGTTTAAGTTTTTAATCACCCATCCTTAGCTATATTCCCCATCCTACTGGATGGTAAGAATGAAAAAGGTGGATGACTTAAAACTTAAAACAACTAAGAAAGCTTGAAAGTAATCCTTCCAAAATCTGAGTCAAATATAGTCCTCAAACCTCCTTAAATGTTTCAACTTTTCACCACCTTCCCTTAAATCATAATCCCCATCATCTCTAATGACAAAGAAATAAGAGTGGATGATGAAAAGCTGAAAACAACTAAAAGAGCTTGAAAGAAAATCTTTTCTTGACTCACAAGGAGATCTTCATCCCTTATATACCATGCGCATTAAAAATGACCAGGTAATGATTCGGTTATAGAAGGAATCATAAAGGTTTCCTTTTTATGTGTGCCTAAATTGGTCAAGTAACAGGTGCATAACCCAATATAGTCACAGAAAATGAAAAGCCTTGAGCAATAAAATCTTATTTCTCAAGATTTGGGGATTAGCTGACAAGGATTAAAACCCTGTTTTCCATTTAGGCCATTTTTTATAATTCATGACTATATCCTAATAAATAGGCCTGCTAAGCCTAGGTCCACAACGTGTCTGGTAAAAGCCCATCTCTATTCCAAACGGTTAGGTCTCTAACCAGTTCAGTCAAAGATGGTCAAACTTAGCTTCACACTGGTCGTCTCCGACCAGCGACATGGCCACCCCGAGCAGCAAACTGGTCAGGGGCAAGTGGTTTTTCTCGCACAGCTCTGTGTGTAGACTGTTATCTGACAAAAACACGCAACCACCTCGAAGTTATTACAAGAAAAGATGTCCTCTAGTGAGAAGACACCAGTTAACGAAAAAAGCGTCTCTCGGTTATAAGACATCCTTCCAGAACTTAGCTGCCATCCCTTCATCAAGGATAAATAGGAGGACAATCGGACAATCAGAAGAGGATCTGACATCAAACATTCGCAATCTTTCACTCTCTATAACCACATAAGATGATCTTGTAATCTAAACTTTCTTTCACAGCCGCTTGGCTAATAAAGAAGCACCCCCGTTATTTCCGTCGTGTCCATTTTACTATCCAGGGCCTATACATAATAAAATTTACGTAAGCTCGATTAAGGGACCCAAGGTCTTGGACATCGACAGGTTGCATCTTATGCCGACATGTTTCTTATTTTGATGCCTATATTGCCAAAATAGGGAGAAATCTGGAAAATGCATCATGGGGAGTAATGAATTAAAGGAAACATGGACAAGCATTTTTCATCTTGCATCTAATGGTCGCGTTGAAAAATTATTCTTTTCTTTGAATCATGAGAAAAATTGAGCTTTTATGAGATTTTTCTTGGTTTTAGAGCTTTTGTGGAAAAATTGTTCTTTCCTTTTATTTACTCTAAATTTTTATCTTGCCAACTTGATCATGATCTTTGCTTTCTCTTGCATTTAGACCAAGTGAGGTTCTTGCAACTAAAATTGTATTTACTTCAAAACAAGCTAATTTGATGCCTTTTCGGTGTTTGTCAATATACTCATCAAGGGAGAGATTGTGAGACCATGTGGAGATCAACCCATGGATGTGTGATGAGTATTTGACATTTGTTAGGCTTGTGTTAGTTTGTTTTAGTTTGGAAAAGTAAATTTGCAATTTTGGGTTACGGTTGGCCCTCCCAGTGAGCTTCAACAATGCATTTAATTAGGAATTCATACTTGTATGAATTACATGCATGTTGCATATTATGTTGCGCAATGCTATGTGATGTTTTGCTTGTCTGTGATGGTTGCAGGACTTTGGAACTAGGTTATGGTGAGGCGAAGGAGATCAGGACTAGGCTAGGAGAGCTGAGGTCTAGATGGTCAAGGTAATGATGGAATATGACTAAGGGCGGGGAATTGCTGCAAGTCGGGATGACTAGTGGATGGATGAGATTCTAACTTAAGCTATACTCAAGTGAAGGAGGATCGTTGGATCATGGGTTCGTGGGTGGAGTAGTGGTTAAGTTAGTGTTAAATGGTTAAGACCTGTTATATTGTTTGGTTACTGGTTAGCCTACGTATGAGAGTGAGAGCGAACCTCAATGCTTGATGAGGTTTCTTAAGGGCAAAGAAGATCATCTAATGGTGGAGATTGCTCTAACCATGTATGAGTAAGCGAGTGAATCTCAACCTTTGATGAGGTTTCTTGAGGGCTAAGAAGGTCATCTAATTGTGGAGGTTACTCCTAGTGTGCTATAAATAGTTGGGGAGGGATACTTCCTTGGTTTCCTTATGATCCTTTTGAGCTTTGGCCAAATGGAAGTGTAGCTTTGTAACCATTCCTCTCTAAGCAATGCAACTTAACTTTTCTTTCCCTCCTACTACTTACTATAGATCTATTGGATTTAGGATATGTAAGAGGTTGAAGAACACATCTAGATCATGTTCCAACCCAGTAAGATCCATTAGAACTCATTCTTGCTTAAGTTGTGTTTGCAAAATCAAGTTCTTGTGTTCAAATTACTGTTTTCGGTGTAGCTTGAACTATTTGCATGAAAGGTTTAGAACTTGAGCTTATATTGCAATTCCTTTTGGAATGATAGTCCTCATGTCATTTCCTAGTTATGATTCAAGTTTCATCAAGTTTGATTGGATAGATCAAAAGTTATAGAGGTTTATTTGTGGTCAAAGTTTTTGAAATCTCTGCTTTTGTGCAGCGTAAAAGTTAAGCAAACAGATCATTCTTTTGGGCTTTATTATAAAATTCCTTTTGGAATCAAGATAATGAGTATTTTTTTCTTGCTATGTTTCAAATGTTGTCAACTTTTGATAAGTAATTCAAAAGTTATTAAGGTTTCTTTGTAGCCAAGTTTATGATAGTTCTGTTTTTGTGCAGCGTGAATGATGAGTTAGATAGGTCTCTATTTTGGAATTTATTTTGGAATTACTTTTGGAATCATGACCCAGAGGACCTTATATTGCTATGATTCAAATTTAATCAATTTTTGATCTGTAGATATAAAGTTATTCACATTTTTTGATGGCCAAGTTTGATATTTTTGCTCATCCGAGTTGCTGAAATTCCTACTCCATTCATTCCTTTTGTGTGTTCTTGAATCTAGTGTTTGCTCCATAGCACTAGTGTTATAAAAGATATTTTTGAGGGGAATATTTTTATTTGGCTCCTACTCATCCCCCTCTAGTTGTTGGTTTTGGTCCTTCACATTCATTCAATCGACATCTCATGCAGATGTGCTTTGACCTGGACACGGCATCGGAGCGCGATGAGCTGGACTTCGAGTTCTTGGGCAACCATATAGGGCAGCCCTACATCATGTGGACCAATGTGTACTGCAATGACGTTAATGGCTGGGAGATGCGCCTACTCCCTCTGGTTCGACCCCACCACTAACTTCCACACCAACTCCATCCTTTCGAACACCAAGCAGATCATGTAAGCACGCTAACTACTTACTATTTAATCCCATCGATCAATCTCTTTTGATGATTAAGCTTCTGATTTGATCAAGAAGTTTTTGTTTGGGAGTGGGCTAGCTCGCCAAATTTAGTAGCTATCGGAAGTGACGTGTATGTGCACTGTCGTTGGTACTTGGGATGCACCCTGTTTGGGGCCAAACAAGATGTGCCACTGTGTGTCATATCTTCTCTCCTCTTGTCCTAGAAATGAATAACTTCAGTATGTTTGATGATTAAGTTTCACGAGGTTGCAAGATAGACTTCTTCATGAAGTTTGTTCACAAAATCCCTATCAAAATTAACAAGGATTCATAAGGCTCCATATATATGTGTAATTAAGTTTTGTGAGCTTTCACATCTACAACCCAAAAGATTTCATCTTAGTTTCATTCAGATTCGTGAATAAGTTTCAATAGGTTATGTGACCACGTATCATTAGTTTTCATTATAAAGCTTTCCTTTTTTTGGGTTCTTTCACGATGTTCCAATGATGTTTTATGAATATATTTTATCAAGTTTCAGCAGTTTCCACATCAATGTTTCAAAAGGTTTCAATAAGTTTCCTTTGCTAAGTTTCATCAGGTTTCTAAAAGTTTCACGAGGTTCGTGGTAAGTTTCATTAGGTTTCATAGTGTTCCATTAGTATAATTTAGTTTCCTTAGCTCTTTTCACGTCTAAGTTTCAATAGATTTCATTTAGTTTTTACTAGGTTTCATGATAAAGTTTCGCATGGTTTCATGAGTTTTAGGAGGTTATGGCTAAGTTACATGACATTCTCAGATATGTTTCATAATTAAGTTTCATCAGGTTTCTTGAGATTCAATAGGTTCATAGATATTTCATGAATAAGTTTCATGATATTTTACAGATAAGTTTCATGGAATTTCACAGATAAGTTTCATTAGATTTCAAAGCATTCCATCAACATAATTTAGTTTCCTTAGCTCTTAATAGCTCTCACGACTATGTTTCAATATATTTCATTCAGGTTTTAAACTCGTTGGATCTCTCTGAAACTTTTGAAGTTGGTTTTTTGAAACTTAGTTGTGATTCTTCTTAAACTCGTCTTTAATCAAGTTTTAGATTTGAACCTAACTTATATTTTCAAATTGTAACCCATTGAAATTTCTTTTGGAAATGTGTTGAAAGTTAAAACCATAAGAAACCTGTCAAATATGATTGGAAACTTTAGAGTTTGCCTTTTTTGAAACTTAGTTGAAATTACTCTTAAACTCATTTTTTAACCAAGCTTTAAATCATTTGAAACACATTGAAATTTGTTAAACACGCTAATACCTTGTGAAACTAGTTGGAAACTTTTTGGAAACCTTCAGAACTTGCTCTAAAACTTTGAAGTTAGTCTCTTAAAACTCAGTAAAAATTCTTTTTGAATCTCGTTTTAAATCACATTTCAAATTTGAAACTAGACGAAACTTGTAGTTTTATATTAGAAACTCATTGAAATTTGTTGAGATATGCCGAAACATTTATAAAACTCGTTTGAAACTCTTATGATACCTACAAAACATGGATGGAATGCCTTGAAACCTAGTAAAACATGCATATACCATTGGAAGTGATTCCAATGATATAGCGTATGGTAGCATTACTCTTTTTCAAAAGGGTTTTAATTACATAGAAAAAAGTTTGAATTTTTAGAAATAGCAAACCAATTTTAAAAATTATGAAAATTTTGGAGAGGCACTCCAGATTACATGGAACTCAAATTAAATATTTTCAAACTTTGCACATTTTTGAAATAATTTTGAAAATTCAAGAACAACAGCTGGAAAATGTAAAAAGCATTTTCCTTATTGCACAAAATTTTAGAAAAGAAAATGCAGTAAAAACTTTTGAAACTTAGAATAAACTTTTTAGGGAATTTTAGGATGTTATAGTTTTACACTCTACAGAAATTATACACTTTACCCAAAAGATATGATCAGTCTTAAAATGTCGGCCATTACATGTTTTCTTTGACATACGACTAAGAAGATCATAACAGAACCTTTAGGTATCTCTATCTAAACATTTACCCTCTCGATGAGCCTTATCTCACCATTCCACCCTCACATAGAACAGAAGAATCCGAGGGACTTAACATTAGACTAGGAACAATAACTATTCAAGATATGGAGCCACTTCAACACACATTTCCCAACCGCACACACATCTTGGTTTACCTCCTAAAGTATCATATATCAAGACTTGGTAACTTACTGAGTTGTATCTATTTCATTCCAGACATTGTTATATAATTAGCCTAGTTCAATGGCTTACAAGGTTAAGTATTTAATTGTCTGAGGTAAGTCTTCTAATTTACTACACTTGTTCAAATGAAACCATATTACTTGATTCACAAAGAATCATACTAACTCAATGTTACAAAGATCCACCTAGCACATAGCCTCTTGCGATTTTCCTTATTCTAAATCATTTACCACTACCACTTGATTATCGTGCACTACATGCCATCAACATAATCATCGTGTGACAACACATGATACACCTTTTTTATAAATATGTTTCATAGACATTTAGTCAGATTTTTATTTGCACATCAAAAAGGTATTGATAGCCTGTTGCATAGCTAAGCACACTTCTCACGTTGTAAACCAACCCACATTGGTAATATATTGGTGACCAACTATTAATTATCCATCCTAGAGTGACAAAGGATCATGGAATAGCAAATGACAACATAGTTATAATCCAAATTGGTTGCATAACTAATTTCTAAAATAATTAAACAATTAATAATTTAAACTAGTTTGTAATAATTTAAAATAAAATAACTTACGTAAAACTGGGTTCAACATGATCAAAGCAAAAACTTGCCTTGGAACGCTCTTCTCCTTCGAACGCTTTTGGCACTTCAAAATCTAGGTGAAATGATTGACAAAAAGATAAATAAATATGTAACATCCCAAAAATTTTCTTTAATATTATCTTATTGTTATTTGTGCATCTTATGATTTTTCCAAATTTATTGGATTTTTTTGGAATTATTTCAAATAAGTATATTGGCCTTTTGAGAAAAATAATTAAATATATATAAATTTTATATAAATTTTGGGTAAAAATATTTTATTTGAGTTCAAAATGTCTCAAAGTATTCTTGAGAATTTTCTTGGATTTTTCCTGGTAGTTTTATTGCCTAAATCTAATTAAACTAATTTTTAGAATTACTTTAAAGAGAAAATCTGCGGAAAATTCGTTATGAACAGTACTGGCCCAAAGCATAGCACTATGCGAGTGTGGCCCGCGTTTGCGCGGCCCAATCGCTAGAGCGCCGGCCTGTTAGCCAAGCGTAGTTGTCAACCGTTGATGTTTGATCGTGAGGTTGGGATTAGAATATGATGTTTCCTGTTTAAGTCCAGTGATGGTGGCCATCGAATCGTGCATGAGTGGAGAGGATTAGATCGTGCCGGTTCAAGTCTCATCTAATTCAGGCCGTTAATCTTGTAATACCCCGGCCCGTTAATGTGAAGGCCCATGTGGCCCATGTGGAGAGGTGGTGGGATTAGCCCAACATTGCTTGCACAAAGTGAGTTGTAGTAGTATATAATGTCTGTTGGGTCCAAACATAGCACCTCCGGGTTAACCCTTTTACACGAAGCGAGGGCGAAAGTGTAAGTGGGGTGCTATGCATGCTTGGGCCTATCCCACAGTGGGCTAGGCCATGAGCGAAATTTGAACCAGGGTGTTACAGATGGTATCAGAGCATCAACCTTCGCTGCATAGGGGCGTGGGAATATGGCGCATGGTGCATGTGGGCCCGAAGTGGCCAAATGGCATGGCATATGTGCCAGCACTGGACGCACGGCCGTGTACCGAGCGGTGGTTTTGGGTATTTGTCGTGTATACGGTGTGCTACCGAGGGCGTCCCCCTTAAGGAGGGTGAGTGTAATACCCTGGCCCATTAATGTGAAGGCCCATGTGGCCCATGTGGAGAGGTTGTGGGATTAGTCCCACATTGCTTACACAAAGTGAGTTGTAGTAGTATATAATGCATGTTGGGTCCAAACATAGCACCTCCAGGTTAACACTTTTATACGAAGCGAGGACGAAAGTGTAAGTGAGGTGCTATGCATGTGTTGGCCTGCCCCACGGTGGGCTAGGCTATGAGCGAAATTTGGACCAGGGTGTTACAAATCTGTTACGGGTGGTTGAGGTCGTGATACGATGGTAGTGCATCGTGGCCGTTTGTTTGTGATCGGACGGTCCACAACCATCGTCTTCGCTGCAGACTCGGAGCGCCACTGCCGTGTTGGTTTGGGATTGCGCAGCCGCTTACGGGATGAACTCCGCTGCTGGCACGAACGCCGAGAGGGCTATTTAAGCCATGGACCCCATCCCGAGGATGATCGAACTGTGCTGCATCGTTTGCCCCGCTCACCGTCGCTATAGCCCTCACTCTTTGCTCATAAGAACTCGTTAGAGGTGGTTGCGAGCGTCATTGAAGGTTTTCGTCGCCGCCAAGTCGTATTCCACCGCGTGAAGACCAGGACCGAACTCGTCGTCTTAAGCCAGACCAGATCCGTAGCACCATCTCGTCGGGGAAGCACCGGAGCGCCGTTGGCCAGGCCTTCTTCCTCTCTGCCGGTGGAGATCCGCCGCCGTGTTGTCATTGTCAAGACTGTAAGTTGTCGACCGTTAGATGCGCTGCGAACGGCTTAGGTCAAGCCACGTATCTCGCAACCGTGGCCGTTTGATCTGTGATCTACGGATTAGACCTCGCCGCAACCTAACCAGTCCCGTCATGACACATGTTGGGTGCAGTAGACAAGGTGTCATGGACTGGCATGGCACCGTGGACCGAGTCCATGCACCAAGGTGACGTGTTAGTCGTCAATTGGTCCGAGTCGTCGCTAATGTCATGCTGACGTCATAATCTGGTGTTTTTCATTGAAAAATAATTCATTCAGAAAATTATGTGATGCTGACGTCATCATGAGGTCATGCTAACGCCATAAATAAGAATTTCCTTTATAAAAATAATTCGAATTATTATTTGATTTTTAATTTTCTGATTTTTAGAATTTTTTAATCTTTCGAGATTCTGTTCTCCCTCATACGAGCTCTGATTTACGTGATTCAAATTTCTAAAAGATTTTAAAATTGAGATCTATTTAATGGTAGATTTTATTTGATTTTTTGAGTTGATTTGCTCTCTGTTTTGGTATTTATTTTGTTTTCTCTCTCGATTCGCGTAGACGTTGAGTTGTGCGACGCATCGGAGGAGGATCCGTCAACCCAAGATCAAGTTTTAGAACAAGAATAGGACCTTTGCTAAGGTAAGTTGTGCTTTGATCATGTTGAACCCATGTTTACAAAATCGTTTGTTTTACCCTATTACATGTTATTTCACATATACAATTGTTTCAAATTAAATTGGGACTTAGATAATCTACCTAATTGGTCTATACCTTATCTTGTTATTTGTATGCCATAATCTATTGTCATCCTAGATTGGTTCACTATAGTTGGTTAATACTAAAATCAACTTGGGATGGTTAGACCGTATTAGTTTACTTAGCCATGCCACGTCAACACATGTACATGAGTCATCAATGTTTAATCTTGACTAATAGAATATGGAACAATGTTATGAATTTGTGTGTCATGTGTGGTCACACAATAAAGTTGAGTTGTAGTGATAAGGGATGTCACATAACGATATTGAATTGTTGATGGCATGTGGTGCTTGGTAATCAGTTGGGGTGGTAATCACTTAAATTGGGGCAAGTGGTAAGGGGCTGTGCACCAATGTGGGCCCGATGGGCAGAGGGTATGTGAAGTCTTGCCCTAGTCATCCTAAGGATTTAACCTTGCAAGCCTTTGACCTGAGTCAATCATGCAACCACATGTTTGGTATAGGACAACCTAGCTGACTAATTTGTAATGTCTTAGCTTAGGTACTGCTTGCGGTGGTGTGGGTCTGGGTTTATGGATAAAACTCACATGGCGCAAGAGGGGGGCTCTCTTGTGGTAACTAGTCCCTTCAGTGTTGAAACCTCAGTGGGTAGTACAGGGCTAAGGCAGGGCATTGTAAAGGATTTGTTATAATCACTCGCCTTTGTGGTGTATAGTTGTATCATGTGGATAAAGTGCATAACCTCTGCAGAGTGAATTTATTCGGATAGCCATACTCGCGGTATTGACCATAACTTGGGAATTACAGTCAAGGGTTAGTTTAATTAAAATGGAAACAAGATGGGATGGTACGTTGCGTATGGAAGGTTGAAACTTGACTTAGGATTGGATACTTGGTTTACTTGATATATCTGAAATTATCAATTATTGTTATTTGTTTTACTATTTGTTTATAATCTATTTACTATATTTGTTCATAAATGTTGCGTTGTTGCAAAATAGCCATCATAGCCTTTTTCCTTTGGAATAAGCCTTGCATATAGATACATAGTGTTGCATTCTGTGCACAACTTGTTGAGTGCTTTATGTACTCACCCTTGCCAACAACCACAATCAACAGTTGAGGAGTCTACACTTTTGTTGGAGGAGGAGTTTCAGGAGGACACGAGTCGTTAGGGTCCAAGCCTTATCAGTTGCTTGTGGTGAACTGATGAGTCATCTACGTCTTCTATTTTCTGCTGCTTATGTCTTAGTTTTATTTCAAGTCTAGCCCTGCGTGGATTAATAATGTAAGTTGGTCATTAGATCATACACTTAGTTATATTAATAAATGGAGTCTTGTTATTATTATCGTTGTGTATGATGTGATATTACCAATGTTAAGCTGTGTGCACTAGCGTTGATCCTGGGACTAGTGCGGTAAATACAGTGAATCCGAATTGGTGAATATTCAGGTCCCGATAGAGATGGTATCAGAGCATACTGACTGTAGGTCTTGGCTCTACATAGCTTGGTGGTGTCCTAGGTGTGTCCAAAACTATTTTCTAAAGAAAAATCTAAATTTACTAACAGGACACTCTTAACTCTTCTTATTCCATACTTCTCGTCTTTGTTGAATTTTTTGTTTTCCCATAGCCGTTTCGAGCTATGGACTTATCTATTTCCCTTGGCGAAGATAAGGAATAGTGCATTTGACTGGTGGGTCCCACCACTTAGCGACATGCGAGCTTGAAGGACCATGTGGAGGTCCATCCTTGCTTGTGATGAGTATTTGACTTTATATGATCTAGGATAGCTTAGATTTTAGTTTGTATTTAAATGTGATCTTCGTGTGTTGGCCGGACCAAATTTTTATGATCTTCATGTGTTGGCCGGACCAAATTTTTATGATCTTCATGTGTAGGGCGGACCAAATTTTTGTGATCTTCATGTGTATAACGGACCAAATCGCGATGGTTTTCATGTGTATAACGGACCAAATCGCGATGGTTTTCATGTGTATAACGGACCAAATCGCGATGGTTGTCATGTGTACTACGGACCAAATCGCGATGGTTCTCATGTGTACTACGGACCAATTTTACTCGCGTGTAGTAATATGCATTTTTGAAAGTTTTGCCGTGCTCAAAAATTATTTGGTCTACATGAAAGTTGTAGAGAATTTCAAGACGCATCTTTTTCATGTTGACAAGTTTTCATTTGAGCAACATAAAAAATTATATAAAATCGGGAAGGTTAATAGAGATTCTCACGTGTACAACGGACCAATTTTCCAGCATGCAGTAATATGCATTTTTGAGGGTCTTCTTGTGCTCAAAAAATTATGAGTTCTACATGAAAGTTGTAGATAATTTCGAAACACAACTTTTTCATGTTGACAATATTTTCAGTAGAACAACATATAAAATCATAAGAAATTTAGAAGATCCTGCTGTATTGAAAACAGCTTGTCTGCATTTGGTTGAAATGCTTTGGTCCGTTTTTGGTTTTTCTTTTCTAACCCCAACTCGTGATCGAATTGTTGTGATGGGTTCATGATGGAACCAAGAAGGGATTTCTTGTCTTTGTAAATGTAGGACTTCATTTGGTGGTCATGGTGAGGCGAAGAGAGGCTGGAACTAGGCATGGGATAGCCGGAGGTTCAAGTTGGCTGGAAGTTCGCCGGAAGATGGCCGGAGATTAAGTCGGTGCAGTTCCAAGAGACAAGAGATTAGTGGAGAAGCTAGCTTATCACTACTTGGATCAAAAAGAGCTGTAGGGTTGCAGTTCTGGAAGATAAAGTAGTGGATAAAGTGTAGCTTGCTGTTAGGTGTACTAAGAAAGTACCTAAGTGTAGTTGAGAGTTGTTGAGAGTGACAGTGTAAGGATCAAATCCTGGCTCTTGGAAGTTGGCTTAGGATTGAAGCAAGACATCCAAGGGTGGGAATTGATCCAGTCACTATAAATAGAGGGGTAGGCGCCTCCCTCTTTGAAGGTTCGAGGTTTTTTTGCTCATTTGAGTTTTGCCCACTTTGTTGTGAGGCTTTGTAAACCTCCTTCCGAAATGAAATGTTCTTCATTTATGTTCTAGTTTCATTTCCTTCACGCATTTACATTACGCACTTAAATTCTGCTATCTAAATTCCGCATTTACTTACTTGCAATTTATTTTACGTATTTTGGATTTGCCTCATCTCCTTCTACATGCTATTGAATCTTTGTTGAAATTCATGGTTGATGAACTCTTCTCTTGATTCGATGCTTTCAATCATTTAGGCAATCCTTACGTTCTTGTTGCAAGTTGTAAATCTGTGTGTTCTTGAAGTGTGTAAAACGTGTGACTTGCAATTCTTTAGTTTTGATTTGCTTCTGGTTCTTGTTACAAAGAATGAGGGATTGATTGGATGAATGTTCACTCAGAGCATATCCAAATTCTCTAAGCAACCACGGTTCAAGTTACGCAAAGCGATCTTTTGTTCCTTCATGATGAATTCTTAATTGATCGAGTTTTGGTGTTTACTCTTACGCTATCTTGCTTGCTGTGACGTATGAGAAGGCATTCAAAGTCTATCTTGATCATTAGAATCTCACAAGCAAGCCAAGATCACAGATTGGCTTTTGGAGTCGTCTTGTTTTGAACACTGCTTGTGTTTTTCTAGTCTCTGTTCTTTACAAGCAGTATTGAGTCTTTTGACTAGCATTTGTCCAAGAGGTGGGAAATTTATTTTGGGACCATTCACCCCCCCCCCCCTCTGGTCGCCATCTCGGTCTTTCAATTGGTATCAGAGCCGGTTTTGCTCTTTCATAGATCTTGACCGGTCTCAAGAGCCATGGCGATGGACAAGTATTCCACCAAGCCACCCATTTTCTGCGAGTCGATTTTCCATTTCGAAGTCACGCATGGAGTCTTACATCACCGCCGTGGCTTCGATATGGCAGAAGGTGAAACTCCCATATGAGGTTCCTGCCGATGAAAACGTCACGGCCGGCAATATGGCTGACGTTGAGGCGAACGCTAAGGCAAGGAACATCCTCATACAGGGTCTTAGCCGAAGTGAGTATGACAGGATTTCTCACCTTCGTTCTGCTCATGAGATTTGGGTAACCCTCGATGCTTACCATGAGGCACTACCCAAATCAAGGCGGTTCGACAGACCAATTCAGCGTGAGTTCAACAAGTTTGAACAAACATCTTTGGTGAGAGTCTTGACGAGTGCTTTGGTCGGTTTACGAAGATTTTGAGCGACCTCCGAGCGATCGGTTGCATATACCTCGACTCGGGTAATGCTCGACATTTTTGACCGCACTCGATCTTCGTGTTTGGGAAATGAAAGTGACCACCATCAAGGACACCACCGACTGTCGACCTTGACTCTTGACGGGTTGTATTCCGCCTCAAGACTCATGAGATCGGCGTCGTCTCGCGGAAGACGAAATCTCGGTCGATGGCCTTGGTCACCGATCCCATTGGATCTTCCTCTTCGACTCTTCTTGTGGTTCTCTCTCTCCACCCTTTGCGAGCTAGCGATGACCAAGCTGGAAAAATTTCGGAAAATGAGCTTGCTCTTCTTGCTCGCAAGTTTTCTCATGCCTACAAGAGGGTAGAGAGAGAAAAAGAGGTGGCGTGATCACCGCCGAGTGTGGTGGCCCCAACCACATTCGAGCAAGCGCCCTAAGTGGAGAAGGGCAAGAGCGAACAAGGCGGTTCGGGCAAGAACGATTACACCGACAAGAACCGCAACAAGAAGGCCCACTCGTGAGCCGCGAAGAAGAAGTACCACAACCGCCAAGAACAAAAGCTCTTTCACGGGTCCTCGCTGTATTGGGCGACATCGAGCTCTCCGACATCGAGGCTGGAGCGATGCAAGCGAGGACGATCCGCAAGAGAAGGTGAAGAGCGGCGGCGACTTCTCGGCATGTGCTTCATGGCGGCGCCATTGAAGTGGCGACTCCATTTGTCTGACAATGACACGGATCGGTACCCACCTACGACGAGTTAAATGATGCCTTCGTAAATTAGGCAAGTTTCA